>CABHPH010136429.1:0-43333 GCA_902168325.1 Peromyscus nudipes | reverse complement strand
TTTTTTGTCTCTTCAGCATTTTGTCTTGTTTTTAAATTTTTCACTCTTCCTTCTGTTTTCTTTTAATTTATCTTAAAATTAATTGTTTTAAAATATTATATGCTCATGTCATTTGCTTAGGTCTTCTTTTTTATTAACATATACCTTATGTTTTAAATTTCTTCTAACCACTGATTTATCTCTATTCTAAGATCTGAAGTGTTGATTTGTTATTCAAATTAAAATATGTCCCAATTTCCATATCTATTCCCTCATAGATTCATTCATAATTTTGAAGTTCAGTTTGCACACATTTGGGGATAAATACACATAGTTAATCTCCCTGGTGTTTGAGAATACGCACAGATCCATATGCTGTGGAAATGTAAACAGGGACTCAATGTCTGGTCACAGCATATGTGAGGAATTCAGGTCACAGTTTCATATTGATTTTATTTTCCCTCAAATTTGCGTGGTGTTCTTTGAATATTAGCATCTGTACGAATTCAGTTGCCTGTTGGAAAAGGTCTGTGAGGAGTGCATCAAAATCCTCCATAGTGTGTATGTTCTGTTCTTTTCTCCCTTCTCTTTTGCCGTTTGGGTTCTTACACTGTTTGCACATTTGGAGTCTGTTAATGGAGAAACTTATGCTCTTCTATCACAACGAAGTGATAGTATCTAGGAATTCCTTGCTCATTCTTTAAGTAACTAACTTCTTCCACCTACTTACTTCATTTCTTTTATTTTGATTTTTTTTGTAATATGTCTCTTGAGAGTAGCATAAAGTAGTTAACTTTTATCCAAATGGACCTTTTCATGTAACTTTCATCTAATATAATAATTTTTTAACATAATATTTTTAATGATTCTCTAGGAATTTCATATCAAGCTCCCCGATCACACTCACTTTCCAGTTCTTCCATGTCTGCCCCCCAACTCTTGTGACCCCCCAAAAGGAAGTAAAAATACAAAAGAATAAAGAACAAGGGAAAACAAAAAAGTCCAATTTGTGTTGCCTCTATACTTACTGGAGCACGGTCAGACTCTCAGCGGCCAGCTCTTAAACAGAACTGAGTCGTCTCCTCTCCAGAAACCATCAGTTGTGGACAGACACACTTCAGCATCCTCATTATACTTTTTAAGAGGCCTCTTCTAAGGCTTTCTGTCTAGGCTGTTAGGTTTTCTTTGAAGGGGTGATATAATTTTTATTTTAGTTTCTATCTACTATTCTATTCGTTGTACACCCGTTTTTATCTTCTTTTAGAAGCAATTTGAAAAAAATCAAATATTTTTTTACTATTCTATTAGGTTTGTAATTATTTTTCTGTTTTCTTTTAATAGTCACTAAGGAATCCTCACATACCCTCTTGCTTTTCCTAATTTAACGTAAATTAGCATTTGTAGTATGTTGTATTTTATTTTACCTTATACACACACACACACACACACACACACACACACTGAGTCTGAGAAGACACTATTATTATTTCTGGTCTAGCCAGTTAGTACCTACTCAAATACAGCTGCATATGGACTATTTCAATCCAATCTTGTCTTTTTGTGCTTCTATCTGGAATCACTTCCCTTGTGTCTAAACAAGCATTTTTAGGGGTTTATTTAATAATAGCCCATAGCCTAAAATCTTATTTTTCTTCTTTTGAAAATACTTCTTTAATGCATATTTTAGAAGTTTATAAAATCCTTGCTTAGCAGTTCATTACTTTTGACATCTAAACCATCATGTCATTATTTCTGCCTTCTATAGCTTCCGCTGAAAATGCAGCTGGATTTTGTTGTTGTTATTTCTTTGGAGGCAATGTGTCTTTTTCTTTATGTGCTTTAATATTTTCATTTTGCCCAGGGGTGTTTTCTTCCTGAGATTTAGAGCATGTTGAATTTTGTCTGACTGATTTGATGTCTTTAATTAATTCGGTAAATTCTTCTGAGCTTTTCACTCCCAATACTGCGTCTCCTCCAATCATCCCCTCAACAATAAATTATGGTTGTGTCAGCTGCTTTTAAATGGATGACAGCCCAATTTCAGTTGTAGAAGATCTCCTTATTTTTGTTTTGCCCCTTGTGATGGTGTTAATTGTTAACTTGTCAGAATCTAGAGTCACCTGGGAGGTGGGACTTTGGGCATATCCCCAGTTACATTAATTGAGGAGGGGAGCCTTGTCCACTGGGCAGAATGATCTCGTGTCTGGGGTACTATGCTTTGTCTCTTAAGCTGATTTTGTCAGTCTACTTTATCACAGCAGTGGGAAAAGAACCCAAGGATGTAGCAAGAGTCTTAAAAGTTCTTATTAATAAAATCAAACCTGAGGCCAGGTATTGGGGTGAACACTGGAAGGTCAGAGAGACAGAATAAGCCACAGCTATCTCACCTCGCTGAATCCTAAGCTGGTCTTGTTTCCTCAGACTGGATGCCCCGAGCCATCATCCAGAATGGGTCTCAGCTGAACTGCTGCTAGAAGCCTGAAAGCTTAACCAGCCACATGCTTCTCCAGGCCGCTTCTCCAGGCCAAATGTTTCTAGTTTCTGGTCCTCACGCCTTATATATGTTTCTGCTTTCTACCACCACTCCCTGGGATTAAAGGCATGCTTTCTGGGATTAAAGGCGTGGGTCACCATGCTTGGGTGTATCCTTGAACACATGAATTTCTGCCTCTGGAATGCTAGGATTAAAGGCGTATGCTACCACTGCCTAACCTCTGTTTCATATTGTGGCTATTCCGTCTCTGACCCCAGATAAGTTTATTAAGGTACACAATATTTTGGGGAACACAATACCACCACACAAGACACTATATAAAACAGGAGTTATTTCATATAATCAGTATATATATAACAGCTAATCTACTGCTACTTTTCTGTTTCAATTTTGTTCATAAATTCTGCTATTTTGAAAAAAATATGTCTTACTTTGTTTATTTATTTTTGTATTGGGAACTGAACACAGGACCCCACGCATGCTCGATGAGTACTCTACTATGACCTATGTCCCCAAATCATTACTTTGTACAAATATACACCAATAATAGTTTTAAAGTTCGTTTTGTTTGTGAGGACTCGAGATTCCTTGTCATGTGACCAAAACTATCAGTGGAACTATAATATTTCCAAAAATTCTTAGTTGTTTGCTTTCTCTAACAGTTATCATAAAAACCTTGGAGGAATCCTTCGACCAGGAAGAGCTGAATGGAGCCTGGGCACCCTGCTGTCCCTTTCCTGTGTACTCTTCTATCCTGAGTCCTCAACTGTTCTCATCCTTGTCTTCCTGCCGTCACAGACACTGGGAAGCCTGGACCTGCTGTTTCCTGTGAGGTCTCCATGCTAACATAGGCTAAAGGCTTCAGAATTCCGTACAAAAGGAAAATGCTGGGTCTTTTTATTTTGTCTTACCATAATGGATTTTTTTCATCTTCATGTTTCTCTGTGTCTAAACTCTTCCTCCTCCTCCCCTTCTTCTTGGATATAGTCTTTTGAATGGCAGCTCGTGGAGTTATTTATGGTAAGAGGTTTCTTCTCTACCAAGCACTCAGACGAAATTAGAAATCAGACAAGTTTGCTTCACCAAGCAGCTACTTTGCCTCACTTCTAATTAGCAACATGACATGTATTTTGCAGAGATTTGTTAAGTCAGAAAGGGAAAGAAAACATTTCAAAAAGCCATTCATGAACTTTTTCTCCAACACCTTCAACCGGGTTAATTTGTAGTAATGTTTTTCAGCTTCAGTTAATTTGCACAAAGCCACATCAGTTGTCATTTGTACTAATGAGATGCTATTCATAGCAGCCTGTTTTTATTCACACTTTTCACAATGTGCAGTTATGTATTTGCTTTGTGTTTATTTGATTAGCATTTGTCTCTGTTACTAAATTATTAAAGCCTCTGTTGAGGGCCATGCCTGTTCATCTCAGTAAACCTAGTATGTACTCAAGCCTAGGGTGCAGTACATCCTTGCAATTTATGAAGTGCATTTTCCCCCCAATCATTTCTGTTCTTTATGCACATTTTCAGTTAAGAGTGTATAATTTACATAATTGTTGGATGTAATTTTTAGTTTTTGCATTAAATATTTTAAGACATATAGCTATTTATCTGTATGATTTGTTTGCTCACTTTTTTGTTTTATTTTGTTTTTTAAAGACATGATGCCACTGTACACCCAGCCTTCAACTCTGTAGCCATGCTAACTCGAGATTTTCTGATCACTGCTTCCCAAATACTGTGATTACAGGCGTGTACCACAATGCCTAGTCATGTGGGGGTTTCCAGGCTTTTTTTTTTAAATTAACAGATAGGTGCTGGGGACTGGACCCAGGATTTTGCATTTTAGCTAAGTGCTACAAAGTTAAGCTACATCTCCAGCACTGAGGTCTTGTTATTGAGATCAGCCTAGTCAGTAATTATTTGACCTTGAAAAATATCAACTAGATGTTTTAGTAGTTAATTTCTTCAACCGTAAAACAGGCCAAAGACCCCTTTTCTAATTGCTCCTCCTGATCACCTTCAAAGCAAATGGCGAACCTTCACGGGACTTGTGGTGTAAAAGTTGTTGATATAAAATGAGCTAACAATGGTGGCTTAAAGTGTTACTACCATCATTGCATCAACGAAGGTCTGTTAAAAAGGAGAACTGGGCTATGTGATGGAATCCAGGTTCGCCTCTGATTTAAAAAGGAGCTGTAACTCTCATTTTCCACCGAAGATGAAGAAACTCTACTCACAAGGACATTAATCCTGGTGGAAGGATGACCGAGCAGCTGAGAAAAGAAGAGCGAGACTCCGACAAGATGCTCTAAAGCCCTCTACAACAAAGCAGACAGTTTTGGAGCATTTTGGAAGGAAGTAAATGCATCAGCAAAGATATAATAAAGAACTGCTTCTCAGTGATTGATACAATAATTATAATTATTGATAAAGGCCCAAAACTATAAAGAACACTCCTATCTTAGAAGACCTGAAGGAACACTGTAAGACAAATAACAAAGCACCTCCAGCTCCGCTGACGTGGAACAAGGAAGCCTCATCCATGTGTACGCTCACAGTTTATTTAATCCTTTCATTCAATTATTCTGTTATCTTAGTATATGACAGCATTGTCAGCATCAAAATTCATTTCAGTAATTTCCCCAAATATTTCTCTTTCAATGAACAATTCCCAAGATTGAAATGAAAGCTTCTAAGAGCTGCTACTTGGGATGCCTGGAGAGGAGGACTTCACTTAATTTCCACCATCAAGGCTTTCAAAACTTGCACCAATGAAACCCTTTCCCACATAGGTCATTTCTCCAAGTGACTTTCATATTTTTTCTGTTCAAGAAGAAACAGAAATTACAATATCAATGCTGAGCACTCTTAGATTAGAGTCTTTCACTAAGAGAAACCCCACTCCTAATGTTTGGAAGGAAAAAAAACCCTTTTTCCAATAAGAAAATTCTTTGCCTTTATATTTATGTATTGAAGTGAGTCCAGCTACAAAAGATGTCAATGGGACACAATGACTCATGTTCACTAATTACCAATTAAAGCAGGACAGTTTATTATCTCCCAAATGATGGTTATGATGAGTTGAGAATAAATGCCAAGGAAGTAAAAAATATGGAGACACAGTTGCCATTGTGAATTATTGAGAGCTCAGGACCAACAAGTTATTGCTACTTGATGCTTTTGTAAGTCCTCTCTAACATAACTCCATTAATTTGAAGTTTGGGGTGGTTCGAAGTCTTGGTTAGGATTTATTCTTCTATTCATTTTGAATACGAGGTTTGAAAGACTAGGAAGTGTTTGAACAATGAGAATAATTTAGAGAGCCTAGGCTCTTTGCTGCCTTCCTTTATTAATAAAAAACAAATGCCGTCATTGTCTTTTTAATCAAAGTAAAGAAGAAAATGGAGAAAAGTCTTTTCAACCATGAAGCAGAAATAAAACAATGGCTCGAACACCATGCAGAAAGAAAGAAGAGAGGAAGAAGAGAGCAAGATCAAAGAAGTGGTCTTTGATCACACGAGAGAAGTGCTGACCCATGACTATAGATGTGCCGGTAAATGTTTAACAATTACAACCTTTGCTGACTTCGGTGCTGTAATTTCCTGTGTATTGGATGATTTCAAGCTCTCAGTTCAATGTTATTCAGTGGATAACACAAAAACTAAACACAGCACAAATAATCCCAATGACATAGGTCATAGTGGATGCTATTTCAACAGTAAAATACCAAAAACCAAAGATGCATGAAAGATATTAAGATGTGGTGAATTGAAGAATTTTTAAAATTCATCAAATGGTATTGTTTCACATTTATGACATTTAATTTAAGAAATACAGTTGTTTTAAACTATTTTTAAATTTAGAAACATTTATAGTAATGATTGTGTTTCAATTCACATTGTGAATCTGAAGTCTGAACTGTATCATAGTACAAAAGAGAAATTAACAAGACACATTACAATTCCTAATTCCTAATCTTACCATTCTTTTGTGTTGTGCTTGTAGGCTTAAAGTGTCATTTCAGGAGCTTTGACCCACATCCCTGGAGACAGGATCTCTCATTGGCCTGGACCTCACCAGTATGCTAGGCTAGCTAGGTGGCCAGTGAAGCTCAGGGATCTGACTGTTTATCTCTCCCCAGCACTGGGATTACAGGTGCATGTCACCATGGTTGGCTTTTTATTAGGTTCTAGGGATTGAATTCAGGTCCTCATGCTTGTAAGGCAGTCTGTCTCCCCTGCCCGAGAACCTTGCACTGAATGCAGTATCAGAACTTCATACTTTTTATTACATCGTTTGAGCCACATCTGAACCAAGAACCTTGCACTGGTGCTTTCTTTACCTTTCCCCGCCAGTGCTGGGGAACAGGTTTCTCATGTTGAGGAATTTAGCCTTCTGGAAGCCTTACAAAAGCTTTAAAGAAGTCCTTTCCCACTAACACTTATTTCCATCCGTGTTTGCTTGCTGGGTGTGTTCTATTTGGACAGCTGGTTCTGTTTATTTTGTGTTGTTAATCCTCCCTATATAAGCTTCATTCTCTGTGTTAGTACTGTGTGCACCTCTCTTTCAGGTTAAATCAAGCATGAGTTTGTCTTCAGAATCTTGCATAAAAAGAAGAGGAATAAGTGATAGCTAGGGTATCAAAGAGGTGCCCCTCCCCACGTGTATCATTGGGAAATCTTGTAGTATATTCATGTTGTTGAGATTAAAGAACCAGCACGTGGAAATAAATGGAAGAGGAGCTGCTTGGGTTGAAGGGGCCCCAGTTCACTCACTGAAGTCTTTCTAACAGATTTTGAAAATCATGATTAGGAGCAGATTTTGGAATTGATCTAGGTCTGTGGGGTCCTTTGTAGAGCCCATGGAATAGAAGAAAAGGGTTGTGAGGGGTGTGAAGAGTGTGTAGGGGGTGACAGTGATCCAAGTAGTGGACCACAGGCATTTGGGCTTGACATAAGACAAGAAAGAATGAATCATTAAGGGTTGTGGGAAAGAAAAGCAGGAACAGCTGGGAATAAGTGAAGGAAAGAAACACAGTCCATGGAAGGCAAGTAGGATGTTGCTAGAGCACAGAGTTCTTAAGCTTTTTGAGGAATCAGGTTATTGTCTTGAGAATTGTTAGCTGAAATGGAATCAGGATAAAGTTCATGGAAAATAAGGTGAAATCATTGGATTTCTATGTCAGGGAGGTCATCTGCAAGATAAAGATGAGGAGCGTAGCATCCACCAATTAAATTTGCTGTGTTTCAACAGAAAGTTGGATTAGATCCTGAATAAAACTTACCTAGTCCTAGAATTAGGTTAAATAGAAGAGGGTATTTTCAAGAAGACTGTCCATTTTCTTAGGGATTTTTATCTGCTCACCATGGCTTTTAAGAGACCATGAAGCAACTGGAGCTGCAGAGGCTCTAGCGTTAAGAAAGCAGCCCAGAGGCCCTGAGACACACAGCACATGGAGGGCACCATCCTTGCTGTGCACGAATCCTTCCTTTAATGTCTGTACAGTCGGGGAAAGTGATGTGTGTGAGTGTGTGTATGTGTGTGTGTCTGTGTGTGTCTGTGTGTGTGTGTCTGTGTGTTGCATGTAGTTGTTCTTTGTGTGTATGTGCACATACACATGTGGGTACACATCATTTGTATCTGTGTATGTGTGGAGGCTAAAGGTTGATTTTGCATGTCTTACTCAATCATTTTTCTACCTTTTGTTTTTGTTTTTGTTTTTGAGACAAGATCCTGGAACTCATTAACTAGGTTAAATTGATGGGGCATTGAATTTAAAGATTTATTTTATTTATCTCCACTCCCATCCAGAGCTGGGTAACAGGCACAACTATGCCTAGGTTATATGTGGGTGCTAGTGGTCCAAACTCAGAAACTCATGGTTCGTATAAAAGCTTAAATGCATGTGTGGTGTATAGTTTCTGTATGCGTGTACCTGTCTGTGCAGGTGTGTATGAATATTATGAGGGGTCGGTAAGATGAGGATGCCAAGTGTCTTCCTCTATCATTTTCCACCTTACCTTCTGAAACAGAGGATCTCACTGAGTGAACCTTGAGCTGACCAATTTCACAAGACAAGCTGGCCTGTGAGCTCCAAGAATCCCCCTTTCTGCTTCCTCAGTGCTACGATTACAGGTGTGGACCACTGCACCTGGCTTTTTATGCAGCTGTGAAAAATTGAACTCAGGTCCTTATGATTGTGTGGCGAACACTTTAATGACTGAATCATTTGCCCAGCCCCAAGTTCATTAATTTAAAACAATGTCTGTGTTTCAGTAATGGTTGATAAAACTACTCAAATTTCAGTAGTCAGCTTTTATGAGTTAGGAGCTCACTTATTCCTACTGGATCCTGGATTCACTCTTCTTCCAAAGTTTAACTTCTAGAATAAAGCAAAATATCCAACTAAGTTTGGAAGAATAAAAAAAATCAGAGATTAATCTCTCATTATCTAGATAAAAATCAATATGATTATAGACTTGCATAGAAAAACCCTGAATTCAGAATGACACCATAAAAGACATGGTTTTGAGAGCAAAAAGCAGCCATGCTGGAAATAGCCAGAATGGCTTTATCCACCACATGATACTTTCTTGTCATATCCATAAGCTCTGTGTGACCAGATGGGGTGAGGAGAAAATGTTGAGAAAAGGCCCAAACTCAATGTTGTGACAGGGAACCTGGCTTTCATCAAGAGTGTTACTATAAAACCTACAAGACCAGATGGTGAGGCTCAGTTGCTTGTTAAGAATGTTTGCTGACTTGCCAGGACAAAATATACCACGCAGCCAGCATAGTGTGAAGGGCCAGTCTGTAGGCCAGAAGTCCTGTCCCAATACTACTGTGGATATTTAGATGAGCTTTGAAACACAGGAAGTCAAATAGAAACACCATAAGGGGATTACAAGAATCCTGAACTGGAACTGGACTTTCAAAACTGTTACTAAGCAAATCTATTTTCTGTCTAAGTACTCTGCCTCAATCATTTCATCATAGTAGCAGAAAATGATCGAGCACAGTGGGTAACTTTCTTAACCTTGCAAAGGTTGACTTTCTTCTTTTGCAAACAGAATAAACTTGGTCATTAAATTTTGAGTTAACTAAAGGGTTGCTTGAATAATACTAATTGCCAGGTTTGAGATTTTCTTTTCTCTCTCAATCATTGGAATAGGGGCAGGAAGTCAAGTAAGACTTACTGAAAAGAAGTTACGATTTTGAGGCTCCTCTGATTCTTAACAATGGCTACATTTGTTCTGTTTGCAAATGAAGAAAGTCTACCTTTGCAAGGTTGAGAGTTATCAGTTGTTATTAGATCCTTTTCTGCCACTATAATTAAATATTTGAACCAGGGTATCCAGAAAGAAAAGAAATTTGTTTAGTTCACTGTTTTGCAGATTAAAAGTCCAAATATGGTACTGACTCCAGAAATAGGGCCCCTGGACAAATCATTCCACTGTGTGGTATTATATCAGGAAAGATATCACAAAGCAGAAGACGGAGACAAAATATAGGGAGTGGCCAAGCTTGCCTTCTTCTGCTAGGTCCTTCCAGCCCTTACTATCCCCACATGGGTCCCATACTTCCAACCCATGAAGTCTTGGGCCAAAATAACCACATCAAAACTGTAGAGAGACCTCTGTGGCATTGTCAGAACGCCTGCTATCCCACCCTCAAACTCAAATTACTTAATTCTGGAACACGCTGTCTTGTTTGAAGTGGCTGGCTGCTTTCATACATTATAGTTTATTTCATTGTATCTCCTGTTTTCTTGCAAGATTATGAGCACCACGAAAGAAGAGATCATATCTGTATTGTGATACAACTAGCAACAAGTGCTCTTAACTGCTTAGCTATCTTCCAAGCCCCAGCGTTTGCATATATTTTTATTTTCATGTATTCATTGATTTTCTTATATCTTGTTTTCTCATGCTGTCTGTATAGTAAGGCTGACCTCATGGAATGAATTGGAAATGCTGCTGCCTTATCTAGTTTTATGAAAGACTTGTATAATTTCAACACTGTTTCTTCTTCTTTTTTTTTTCTTTTGGTTTTTCGAGACACGGTTTCTCTGTGTAGCTTTTCACCTTTCCTGGAACTCACTTGGTAGTCCAGGCTGGCCTCGAACTCACAGAGATCCGCCTGCCTCTGCCTCCCGAGTGCTGGGATTAAAGGCGTGCGCCACCACCGCCCGGCCTAACACTGTTTCTTCTTTAAAATTTCAATACAATATGCCAGTACCACTATGTTGACCTTGAAATTATTTTGTTTGAGGATGTTTTTAGTTAAGAATTCAAGTGTTTACCCAGGTTGATCTCAACCCTCGGGGGAATCTTTGCCCTGGAGGAGATGGAAATGGGGGGGGGGGGGGGGGCGGGACGGGAGGAGGGAGAACGGGGGAATCTATGGCTGATATGTAAAGTTGAATTATATTGTAAAATAAAAAAAAATAAAAAAAAGAATTCAAGTGTTGTACCCTTGTTTAGAAATTTTGAAGACTGATGAACGGTTAGGAATTTCTACTGAATAACTTTTGCTGTCAGTTTTATCATCTCTCTTGCTTGATAATGTGGCAAATTACAATGGCTGACTTTTGCATCTTATGCCAAATTTGGTGACCTAAAGCAAACCGAATTTGGTTGCGTGTATCATCTTTTTCAACTATTACAAATTTGTTTGATCACGTTTTGGTAAGGAGTTTGTATTTTGGCTTACAAGAAAGAGTGGGCTGTCTTATATTTTTGTAATCACTCACTGTAGTCTTGGTGTCGGGATTATACTGGCACCCTGGTATGAGGAGAAAGCAGCTTTTCTGAAAGACAATCATGGCAGAGTCTAGCTCAGACGGTAGAGCATGAGATGCTTAATCTCAGGGTCATGGGTTCGAGCCCCATGTTGGCCACCAGTTGTAGCACGAATCTTAAAAGTTCTTATTAATAAAACCAAACCCAAGGCCAGTTATTGGGGTGAATGCTGGAAGATCAGAGAAACAGAACAAGCCACAGCTGCTACCTCACCTCGCCAATTCCTCAGCTGATTCTGTTTCCTCAGCTTGGAAGTCTCTGTGTCCTTATCCAAATGGATCTCACCTGAACTGCTCCTAAAGGCCTAAAAGCTTAATCAACCCTAGTTCCTGGTCCTCACGCCTTATATACCTTTCTGCTTTCTGCCATCACTTCCTGGGATTACAGGCTCACTTCTTGGGATTAAAGGCATGAGTCACCATGCCTGGCTGTTTCCAGTGTGGCTTTAAACTCACAGAGATCCAGATGGATCTCTGCCTCCCAAGTGATAGGATTAAAGGCCTGTGTGCCACCATTTTCTGGCCTCTATATCTAGTGGCTGCTCTGTTCTCTGACCCCAGATAAGTTTATTAGGGTACACTATTTTGGGGAACACAATATCACCACAGCTAAGTCTTAGGCTTTTGCAAGGCAGGAGGTTTGAAATATAGACTAGTCTGACTGCTGTGATGTTTACTGGGAGTCTCCTTTGTGGCAAGCCCTGAACATCTGCCTCTTCCCACAATTAGAAATCCCTCTGAGTCTCTTAGGTATTGGGGCTGCTTTCCTCTTGGTTTCAGTATTTCTTGATGCATTGATGTGGTCTCAATCTCTGGGGCACTGCACACAAATCAAGAAAGCTTGCTAGCTCAATGCTGGGTCATAGGCGAGATTCACTTCTATACTTTGCTATCTCTGGGGTCTCAGTCCTTCACACCCTCACTGATGCTTTATGCATAATGTTCTTGAAGTGACATCAGGTGTCCTTGTGATTCTTGGTGGGGGCACTAGTGTAACATAACCCCTTTGGTCATATGTGCAGGTCAATAGTGTTCAAAGTTATCTTCATGAGGAAATAATTTAATGGCAACCATAAAGCAATTTATTCTATAACAGATTCACAAATGAGTTGACATGCCATTGTGGGTGTGTATGTGTATGGGGGGATGTTTTACAAGGTCCTGCCCCTAGCTGAAGAGGTATAGGCAATCAATGCCTTCTGAGAGAGAGTGAATCAACTGTCTTGGGGGGATGAACCCTCTGATAGGTTATCCAGGACCCAGGTGGGTAGCCTAAACACAAGTGCATACAAGCAACATGAAATGGACTCAGTAGGACATGTGGGGTGTGTGTGTGTGTGTGTGTGTGTGTGTGTGTGTGCATGTGTGTGCACATGTACATGCACGTGCACATGCTGATGCAGGTGTGTAACAATAATTATTAAAGAAGAAGTGGTTGTGAAATTGAGAAGGAGTTGCGAGACAACATGGGAGGAGTTGTAGAAGGGCAGCTTGGAAATTATGTAATGATGCTATTATGTCTGATACTCTCAAAAAGAAAAAAATATAAGAAATTCTTGAAGGAGTCTGGAGACACTGTTGAGCCCTGAAACCAGTCCTGAGAAATCTAACTCTAGGCTGATCTGTCCCGAGAAAAGCCCCAAAAGCAGTGGTTCTCAACTTGTGGGTCACAACCCCCTGGGGGGTCGCATATCAGATATCCTGCATATCAGATATTTACATTAAGACTCATAACAGTAGCAAAATTCCAGTTATGAAGTAGCAAGGAAAATAATTGTATGTCTGGGGGTCACCACAACGTGAGGGACTGTAGTAAGGGGTCACAGTATTAAGAAGGCTGAGAACCACTGGAAGAGAGTATTTAACCTAATTTGATTGGATTTCTATTCCTAGCACTTAAATGCAACCCCAGTGTGATTGCGAAGAGGCAAACTTGTTGATGAATGCTAAAATCATGGCAGGATGTTTGAGTCTAAAAAACAAAACTTAGGATAAATCAACTAATACATCTTTACATTCTAGAGACGAATAGCAATGAAACAATTTACCAATAGACATAAGACAATAAATGTATAACCAGACTCAAAAGCATTTAAGTCCATGCAGTAATGACAGATATCAGCCAAGGATTTGATATTGATGAGATGTTATCCTCTAATTTTATTTAAATCAATTGCAAATAACCTTGTTACTTCGCTTGTGTTTAGAAACCAAATAAAATACTGACTGGGCTGTGGATCAGATTTAGATTGATTCTTCTTTTCTAGAGGAGGAAATTGAAGATTTGAAAAAAAAAAAAGGAGCAGCTATATTTGAGTACTACTTTTTCAACAGTAAAATAATTATTAAAATCGGATTTTTGAAAGCATCAAAGATAGAAGAGCTACCCCGTTGTATTTGCTGTTACATATAAAACAGATGCATACAGGGTACCCAATCTCTGCTTTTCTCTGCTATAATAAATCACTTTGCATTATAAATCTCAAATATTGAGAACCAGAGGAGAAACCACCTTTATCCATAACCTCTCTGCCATACCCTCAAGCAAAGCGTATGAGAGATGATAACATTAGGGATTAGCCAGTTGTGCTCCATATCCCAGCTCAGTTGTCCTCAGCGTGTGATCTGTCATACCCTCCTTTTTATTCATTGCTAATGGCCTGAAGTTTTGCATGTAAAGAAAAAGCATATTTTGTTTGAGATCTAGGATTCAGATGGAATAAAGCCATGCATATTGTACATTCTAGTTAATTCAATTTTTACACAAATAAGCTGGTCTGAAATTCAGCTGATAGCATGATCAACATACAAGAGTGCTCCTAAGAAAATGGGAGTCACGTCTTTTCAGTCTTATGGGTAACAGCTTTTAACCAAGGTGTTTCAAAGAAGCAATAATAATAAAATAGACCAGCACATTTTTATTAATATCTTAAACAGTAATGTTTGTGTGCTCTTGTTTTTTATTTTTTGTTAATTTCATACATGCATACAGTGTGTTTAGATCACATCCATCTGCTCCACTTCCTTCCTTCCACTCCTCCCCCACATACATCTCCACATTGCCTTCACAAGCTAATGTCTTCTTTGTTTTTTATAACCCAGTGATTCCAATTACATTGCCCAAACGTGCCTGGGTATAGAGCTATTGACTGGTTGTATAGCATGAGCAACCTACCATGGGGTCACATTCCTGAAGAAAATGGACTTTCCCTCCCCTGCAACTATCAGCTGCAAATAGTTCCTTGGCCATGGTGGACACTCATGAGTATTTCCTTCATTCATATTGGAGTGTCAATCTTGTGCATGGCTTAATTTTTGTGCAGTCCTGTTCAGGCAACCACAGCTGCTGTGAGGTGATGAATGCAAGGGCTCTGGGATGTCCAGAAGGCATTGTTTCACAGTTTTCCTCTTCTATTTCTGACTCTTTCTCCTCTGATGTTCCATGAGCCTTGAGGGAAGGGGTGCGGTATATATATGCCTCACTTAGGATTAAACATTCTATAATCATTTGCACTTCTCTGCACTTTGAACAACTGTGACTCTTCATGATAACTGTTATCCACTGCAAAAGGAATCTTCTCTAATGAGGGCTGAGAACTGAACTAATCTATAGGTATAGAGAAGAAGGCAGTTCAATACTATGTCCATTTAGCAAATCAATAGTAGTAGGTTCTTTTTTAGCACCTATGACTCCCCATCGCCTAGCCTAGGATTCATGATCAGGTTTATGTACCAGGCATGAATTCATTCCTATAGAGTGGGCCTTAAATTCAATCAGAAAGTTGTTAATCTTTTAACATCGATGCAGTATTCCACTAACGGGCGTATCTTACTAAGCTGGCTGTTACCACAGCTTGCAAGGTTTACCGCTGGATAAGTATACTGATGACTTTTCTCCCCAAGCAGCCTCCAGAGTATCTTCTAACACCATGAAATAAGGGATGAAGATTTCAAGTCAGTACCAGTTTGATTTCTTCAAATTCTATGACCAAAATGTGTGGTGTCTTCAGCAACCAGATTTTGCCATTATGCCCTTGGTTCTTTAAGTTGTGGTGAAGTTGCATTTACCCTACTACATTTGTGCAGGGAGTCACATCATTGTCATCTTATCAAGAACAGATTGTAACCAAGGAATGATTATCCATAGTGTACAGTAATGGGGGAGTGGGTTCAGGTTAATGATATTGGATATTCTTTAGCTTAGATAGCTATGCATCAGAGAATGGATAATTTCTGCTTCAATCCATTTGCCAAGCTGGGAGTCCTGGTAGTACAGGTAGAGACTGAAGGAAGTCATGCTACCTGGTACTCAATCACCACCACAGACAGTCATGACACTAGCTAAGAACTCGCATTTGTTACATAATCTCCTGAGATCAGATGAAATTGGTTGTGTCAGGGTAGTTAGTACACAGCCACAGACCACATAAGTCTCAGCTTCCAGTTTTTAAAGGGGTTGGTAGGAAGGATGTTCAGTGCATTCTGACCATCACATCTGAGCAGGCTTTCAATGTCATGACAACATTTCCCTTGGCTTCTTGTACACTTACGATCCACTATACAATGGATATAGAGGTTTGAGTGACAATGTCCCCCATGGGCTCACATATTTGAAGGCTTGGTGCCCAGTCGTAGCTGGTATTTGAGAAGGTTTACAGTAGTTCTCATTCTGTGGATCGTGACCCCTTTAGGTTTGACTGGCTCTTTCACAGGGGTCATTTATCAGACATCCTGCCTATCAGATATTTATATTACAAATCATAATAGTAGCAAAATTGCAGTTATGAAATAGCAATGAAAATAATTTTATGGTGAGGGGTCACCACACCATGAGAAACTGTATTAAAGGTTCTCAGAAGACTGAGAACCACTGGGTTAGGAGGGGCGCCCTTGTTGGAGGAGTGTGTCACTGGAGGTGGGCTTTGAGAGTGTAAAGACTCTGCACCACTTCCAGTTCACTCTTTTCGGCTTCATGCTTGAGGTCTTGGAGCTCTCAGCTTTCTGTTCCTGCCACCAGGACCTCTCGTCCCCATGCCTGTATTCCACCACCACAGACTCCGATCCTTCTGCAACGGTGAGCTGAAATAAACACTCTCTTCTTTAACTTGCCTTTGGTCATGGCGTTTTATCACAGCAACAGAAAAGCAGACTAGTACAATTAGCCCCTCTGGCCTCACATGGGCAGCACTTGAATCATCTTAGATTCTAAGCCCTGCCCAGATATGTTAGCTAGGCCATTATCAGCCCTTAGTCCTGTAAGTGAGGTTTTGTGTTTGAATTTTGTTGTGCAGAAGTTAATACAGTAGATTATGCAACCCAGTAGACAAAAATGTTATGTTCTAAAAAATCATTTTAATATAATATAAAAATATCACATGTTTAAATATCTTTATGACATGATAAAGATTTAGTTTAGACTAGTTAAGACTAAATTATTTTAATTCCCTCAGTAATTTCATCATGCTACTTTCTATGAATTATATCTGAATAAATTAAGATTCAGAGAAGGTTTGCTACTTGCCTGAAATCACCTCAGTAGAATAGGTAAAGCTATGGTTCAAATCTAGTAATTGTGAGTTTGGATTCAAACTCTGTGTTCATCTTACCTGTTATTCTCCTGTATAACAAGCATAAGTATCTTAGTTATTATGTGTTGAATTGAATTTTACATCCGAGCTCTTAGAGAAACTCAGTGAGGCAATGGACAGGCTGAAAAACCAGGAATGCAGTAGCTGTTTGAAACAGTATGCTAAATATTTCCAAATCTCTGTTTTATTTTTCCTGTTTAAAATTGCAAATAAAAAGATTAATTTTAGAGCTGCATTGGTAAATACACTAAGACAAACAATTCAAATTTATATTAAGCATGAGTACAATATCTTAACAAGATAACATTTTAAAAGATCATAGATAGTTAATTTATCTACTCAAAATATTTAATAAATTTGAAGTAAGAAAATGAACCTAATTTTTTTATTAAAATAACAATGCTGACGAAATTTTATGAAAAGAATCTGGCAACTAATAATTCATTCTGATGTTCTTAAATAAGTCTTCCCTACTGTTCAGACAAATAAACAACAAACACCCCTAAACACCTAAATCTGTTTATGATACAACAACTAGCCTTCTTGTCCAAAAAGAATTTTGATCAATCTGGGGGTCATTGAAAACATTTTAGAAGATAGCTTTTAAGGAAGCTAAATCAGAGACAAAGGAGATTTAATCAATAGTCTGTCTCTGTAAATGTATCATATTAGGCTCTCCCTGAGTAATTAGCAAAAATTTAGATTTTGGATCAAGTTTTGAAGGAACACATAATAGGAGTCAACTGGTTATGTAAAACTTACGCAATAATCTAAATGAAAAGGTTTTTATGATCAAATAATCAACATTCTAAGACATCTCCATATTGGATTTTGTCTACAAATGGCATGTCTCTGTTGTAGCGAAAGTTTGTCTTCTAGGATGTATTCTTTCTCTGTCTTTGTCTCTGTATCTCTCTCTATCTCTCTCTTTCTATCTCTCTGTCTTTCTGTCTGCCTCCCTCCCCACATGCTCCATCTCTCACTCAGAGCCCTTGCCTGTCCTCTGGCTGGGCAATTATTCTACAGGTGAACTACTCTCCCTCATTCCCAGAATATTCTCTTTACTCCCCAATTTACCTTAAAGCCTACAGTCAGGATGGCTACCTCCTGCTTATAAATATTTATAAATTCAATCTCACGTTTTGCCAGTTAAACCAGTGCTTAAGTAAAACACAGCATCTGTGTACGGATGTTACATAATTGAGTATAAAGCCTAGTGAATAGGATTGTATATGCCAGGCGATAGTGGTGCACACCTTTAATCCCAGCACTCGGGAGGCAGAGGCAGGTGGATCTTTGTGAGTTCAAGGCCAGCCTGGTCTACAGAGTGAGATCTAGGAAAGGCTCTAAAGCTACACAGAGAAACCCTGTCTCGAAAAAAACCAAAAAAGATTGTTTACATTTTCTCTGCCATTCTACCAGAGCAGCTTACTAATGTAAGGATTTTAAAAAATCCTTTAAAGTTACGGATTGAAATAGACTCATCATGTGTAATAATTGATTAGCAAGTACCGTTTGACTGTCTTGGGTGATTCCTTGGAAGGCCATATAGGGTTTTCTCATACATGTGAGCTGATCTGCATCTAGCTAAAGATGGGAAGAATGTCTTGGCAGACTGCCCTTCAGAGTTCTTTCTGTACAGTGAATTTCAGGCTGCTTGAGATCTTCAGCCTCCTACCTGTCTCCTTGGCTCCAGGAGACTCCCAGGCTGGATTTTTTTTTCTTCTTGAGTTCTGTAAAACTTTACCTAGGATATAAACTAGGACAATTGTGAGAATCACCTAATTTGTTTTTTCCCTCCTGTGGATCACTGTCCTGTGCAATCTCTGTTTCGGGTGATATTTGTTGCTCCTTCTTGGCCCTGAGTACGATATAATTGAGTGAATAATTTGTGCTATTGTTATTGTCCATAGCAACATCGATAACAGAACGTGTATTTTAAAAACAAAACATTTTGTTGTTTCTCTGAAGCTGTAATTAAACCAACAGTTCTTCCAGATGACACTTTAGAATTTCAAAAATGCATTGTATAGAGCAGAGAAAATGTATAATTGATACTTATGCTCAAATGTAATGTGTAATTTAGGATTTTTGTAGTTTTAGCTCTCCTCAAACTTAAAAGTTGCAAATATGGACAAATTTTACAAGTTGGCCTTATTTAACACATGTTCCTAGAGAAACTTTTATATGAAAATGAATCTTTGCCTATAATAAATGTGACTGCTACATAGGAGAGAAAGAAGAATGTTTTCCTCAGCCAGTACAATGGAGTTTCTATAGGACTTACATCTCTAAGGGCTTCTGTAGGACTTACATCTATAGCTTCAACTTCTTAAGGCCAATTGAGATAATACTTATAGATTATATGTCCAGCATTGTTGCTACTTAGGAGAAGCAAACTTAGCTTTGTCATCCATGCCACTTTGGGGGGTTTAAAATCACCATCCAGTGGATCAGAGCTTATCACTATATATGTTTACTCGCAATGAAGGTTAAGAACTGCCCTTTGGTAAAGAAATCACAAAATATTATTGATATACATTTTATTCACATTGAGAATATTGAATTTTGTGAATATTTGACTGAACAACAGCAGCAACCCAGAAAGCATGATTTGTAAAGAGCATACACTGGCCAATTCCATTATCACTGCGTTATTTCTGCCTCTCTGAGGCTCATGACAGAATCTTGATTTCTTAGAGAGGTTTTATAAATTAGTAGCCAAGAATCAACTTTTAGAAGCCAGAAAACAAGCAAGGGGCAATTGTGTGTGTGTGTGTGTGTGTGTGTGTGTGTGTGTGTGCATGTGTGTGCATGCGCATGCTCACAAACATGAAAGATCTTAAGCGGGGAAAGGGGGTTAGTAGAGCACAAGGAATATGATGTGGGGAGGGCTTAAGGTATGTAGAAGGATGGTAAAGCAGAGAATGGAATTGAAAGGGGACAACTAACACCAAGGAGCTTTAAAAAAATATAGAAACCTACTGTTTTATAAACTCACCAAAAATTTTAAATCAAGATACTGTCTTAGATTTCTCTTGCTGTGATGAACACCATGACCAAAAAGCATACTGGGGAAAAAAGAGTTTATTTGGCTTACATTTCCACATCATTGTTCATCATCGAAGGAAGTCAGGACAGGAACTCAAACAGGACTGGAACCTGGAGGCAGGAGCTGATGCAGAGGCCATGGAGCAGTGCCGTTTACTGGATTGCTCCTCATGGTTTGTTCAGCTTACTTTCTTATAGAACCCAGGATCACCGGTCCAGGGATGGCACCACCAATAATGGGCTGGGCCCCCTCCTATCGATCACTAATTAAGAAAATGCCATACAGACCTGCCTAAGAGATGATCTCAGGGAGGCATTTTCTTATTTGAGGTTCCCTACTCTCAGATGACTTTAGCTTGTGTCAAGTTGACATAGACCTCTCCAGCACAGGTACCCTACCCAGATGGTTAATGTTCCTCCTAGAAGCCATAAATTATAAAATGAAGATCCCAGTGCCAGGTGTGGGATCTTGTTCACCAGGGAAGTCACAGAGACCTCCAAAAACAGTACAGGTTCTTGGTTGCTTACCAGACCTTGATGGTACGATCTTGTTGAGGAAGACACCACAGACTTTAGTTGTGCCACGTGGAGAGATTAAGCTGATGTTGAACTAGAAGTTTGTTTCATTGTGCCAGAAGGTGATATGCAGGCTGCTCAGGGAGAAAAGTCATCAGTACTCTTACATGGCTACAATAATGACCAGCCAGGGAAGTTATGCTCATCGATGCACTAGTGGTATGAATATCATGTGGCTAACTAGCAATTTCAAAAAGTGGATTAAAGGTCTACTTCAGAGGAGGCAACTCCTGGCCAGGAGTCTGAGGCTAGTGAGGGGTTTACAAGCCCAAGGGGAGAACCTACTATTATTATTTTGCTAAGTGAACACAGTATTCAACTGCCTTCTAAATACTTATCTCTCCACCCATAGATTAGTTCAGCTCCCAGCTCTCATCAGAGAAGCATCTTTTCACAGTGGGCAGTAGTTAATAGAGAGATTCAGAATTGGTCAAAGGTCAGAGGGTAAGTGACAGTGGAGTGCTCAACCTTGAATAGGTATCTATATACCTTCCATGCCAAGGTTCAGGGAGTATCATGGGAGAGGTGGCAGAAAGTCTGTAAAGCCTAGAGGTCACCAAGTACTGCTGCAAACCAAAGCCTTTGCACTCAGGAACCCACAGCAGCTATTTCTTCCTCAACAGAACTTGCACCTTCCAGCATGGGAGAGGGACACACAGGGCTGCACCCCTAGATGAGGAGCTATTGGTGAGTGGAGACTCAGGGGGCAGTAGTGAGTTTTCTTTAGTATGTAGTTCCTAGTAGGTTACACATGCTCCAGTGAATGATACCACATCCCTCTATACGTGGGCAGCATTAATAAGAATAAGGGCTTGAAACAGAGATAGAGATATGCATTGGAGGGGTGTGGAGGGACTGAATGTGATCACAACCCATTGTTTCTACCTATAAAATTTGAAATAATAAATACATAAGTCAATTAAAGAAACAGTGGGTCACTTGTTTCCTTATAGGAAATGGAGCACAACCTGGAGTTCAACACACGGGGTAGGGGGGTAGGGGGGTATGGGGGTGGGGGGGCGTTCCATTCTTACTAATCCCCATCATCTTCCTAAGGAATGAATACTTTGAGGATTCACCCAGGGATTTCTCTTTAAAACCATCAATATCTTGACATGCTTCTGACAATCCATTCTCATTATTTGATATTCTTGGTAGAAAAGAAGTTGACCATCTTTGGCTTCAATTAACAGAAACTATAGCTTTCTTGAAGGAAATTGTATGTAGTCAAGGAATGTGTCATGGCAAGCCACACCTAGGCAGGAAATTTCAACCAGGGAATAAGAAACCATGAAGGCTAGTGCTTCTGGACCCCTCTCTGCCTACCATAAGCATTCTTCATCTGCACCGACCTTCTTTCCCTCTAAGTAATCATTGAGGGGAAATTAGCACTCCAAAAAGCAATTTGCATGTGATAGGTTGAATAAAGCTAAATCCCCAAATCTAATTCAGAATTCCCAAAGGACAGAAGATGAGTGGCCAATTTGCTCTGTTCATTCTTGGTTCAAAGGAAAGATGAAATTGATATGTAGAAACCATCCCTGTGAATTAGTGTTTCACCATTTTAAACCCACATTAATTGCTCCAAAAGTGGCAGAATGGTGCTTGTTGGGATGTCAAAGAAAGAAGCGCTGATACCACAAAGATCAAGTCGGAGCATTGACTAAGGGAGGTTACATATCCTTGTGGTATGCAGTGGGAGGAGAGGGTTGCTCTACTTGGTTCTTCTGTCTTAAGGAAGACAGCCAAGGAAAGGGGTTTACAGGATGCTTTAATGAATTTGATTCAAGGCCAGGGCTAGTATCTTTCAGTGTTTTCCTCAAGACCCAGATAACTTTATTAACTGTTGGGAATGATGAAGGTCACAGTTTGAGCTCAAACCTGATGGGGGAAAATTGCGGATGGCTGAGTCACAGAGTTGATCAAGACATTCTGTGCTTTTCAGGAAGGATACAGAAGGTAGGTAGAAGAAACTAAGGCACCCCACAGTTAACATCTACACAAGGAACAGTTTCTAAAGAAGAGAAAAATCATTGTGAAATATGTGTATATCTGAGTGGAGACATATTAATAGAAAGGGGAAATTGTATGATCAGTTTGAAATTTAAATCACAATATTGCTGTGCAATAAGAACAAAAATTCAGTGTGGTTCAAGGGCTTGGGATGCCAGACGTGGCAGGCTTTAGACTGTGTTTCATCCTACACAAGGCCCAGCCTACCTCACTTGGTGCCCCACTGCAGAGGAACTTTTGTGGGTCCGCACAGCTGTTTTTTGTGTTCAACAGTGATTTCCCAATCCTGAATTTAAATTTCATGACATAAAGCTTTTTTCCTTCCTCAAGAATGTTTGGCTTCTGTGAAAATAATTTTAATGACAATTGCATATTTCAAACCCAACTTTGTTTTTTGATTGGCTGAGCTTTATATGTAAGATCAACTTCTTCAAAGTGCCAAAGGACAACCAGCTCGTTGATGAAGTTTCGTAAGTGGGTAAAGGAACAATTGTGGCAAAATTTAGTAACAGTGGAAGGTTCTGGTGGTGAGCCTTCATCTCCAAGTGTAACTCAGCAACATGTCATGTCCAGACGAGCTGGGCTTTCTTTCCACCATTTAAATAATGGCTTTCATCTTTGTTATAACTATACAGAGGTTAATACTTTAGTCTTTATTATTTATTATGCCTTCTACTTGAATGACAGTCAGAGTGCAGGATTTAAGTGTAAGGCAAAGCCTTTGCTGGCTCCCCATGGGAGCCCCTACCCTTTTGGAGGAGGGATTGGGAGGTGGGTCAAGGGGGAAAGGCTGGTGTAGGCAAATTTCTAAATGGTCTTACTAAATAAAAAAACATAGAGCCGGATATAGGGGTGAAAGCCTTACAGAGATTAGGGAAATAAGGAAAGCCACCAGTCAACCTTACCTCACCAACTATGCGAGCTACTTCCTGTTTTACCCATGCCTTTATTGCCTTGCTGTTCTGCCCCCTCATTGGCTAGCTTAGCACAGCTACCTCACTTCCTTGTCACTGCCTGTCTGTACAGACTTCCACATCTCTGTGATTGGTACTGGGATTAAAGGCATGTATCACCGCACTTGGCTCTGTTCCCTAGTATGACCTTGAACACACAGAGACTCTGCCTGATAAGTGATCAGATTAAGGACATGTGCTGCCTGACTTTGTTTACTTAAAATGGCTGGCCTTTCCCCCCCGATCTCCAGGCAAACTTTATTAAAGCACAAATAAAATATCACCACATTTCAGCACAAATAAAATATCACCACAGGCTAGGGAGGGGGAGCGGGAGGAGGGATGAGAGAGGATCTGTGAATAAAAAAATTTCTTAAATACAAACAATTTTTAAAAAGTTTAAGGCAAAGCTTATATTAAGAATACAGAGGCCAAAACAGTGTCTTCCAGACACAACAACATTAATGCACGTATGAACTCACAGGGACTATGGCAGCACACACAAGACCCATACAGGTTCAAACCAGATGGGGTCTCAGCACTGAGAGGGAGAAGTGGATATGAACTCCTACCTATAACCAACAGGCTATTTCCAATTGATACCCACTGGTAAAGGAAAAATCAGTTAATGGAGTGCCATTGGGTCTATTAATTACATTTCAAGGCAGCCCCCACATCCAGGAGTAGCTGGCCAATATAAAGAGAACTCTGTGATATTTTTATAGATTTTTTTGGTCTCACTTTTCTTTGGGCATTTTTATTTTTGTCTTATTGGTTTTTTTTTTTTGCTTGCTTATTTTGATTTCTGTTTTTGTGGTTTTTTTTAAATGTGTGTTTCTTTTTTGTTTGTTTTTTTAAAGATAGAAAAAGAACAGAGAGTTGTATGGGTAGGAAAGTGGAGAAAATCTGGGAGCAATTGGGGAAGGAGAAAAACATGGTCAAAATGTATTGTATGGAAAAAATTAATAATAGAAAAGAATATAGAGGTTATCAATACAGTAAATCCTCAGACCGCTCCCACACCTCTTCAGCTACCTGAAGCTGTGTGCCCTCATTCTGCTCTGTCTTCTGTGGATAGTATTAACTGTTGAATGTCCAATACACCTCGTCCTTTCTTGATGAAGTTTTTCCTCCTCCATCTTTTTCTCTCCCCTCCCTCCCTCATCCCTCCCTTTCTCCCTCATCATTTTTTTCCTGCCTCTCCCTTTGCCTCCCTCTCTCCCCTCTTTACTCCTCTTCCTCTCTGTTTTCTTTCTCTCTCTCATGACACAGATTTTAAATCTAGAGACATGTTGAATGAATGTAGCCACAGCTGTACATTTATGGTAAAAATATATTAAATGTTCATGGGTTTTAAGTTCAATAATAAAGAACTGGACTCTGGGTCACTCTTGTAGATGAGAAATTATGTCTTAAAAGCTTTAAAAAATAAGAACATAATAAATTGATGCTGCCTTTGGGGGATTTTACTCTAATGGACTTGAAAAAAATAACTCTTCAATTTAAAAACCATTAAACATTTGATGAGATTTAAAAATGATATTCAATCAAGCATAGGTCTTAATGGAGAAGACAAATGGTAAAATATTTAGTTTGTTAAGAGTGAACTAAATACAGAAGTTACTTTACTTTCCATTCCTCGATATATTTATGCATTTATAGAGAGAGACATGTTTATTCCATCGATTCGAATAATGGTGTTTGGGGCTGTTGACATTAATCTTTACTTACAAATCCTTTTTTTCAAGTCAGGCTCAATGTCATTAAAAACTTCATAGTTGTCCTAATTTTGAGCCCTCAAACTTGTAAGAAATCCTTGGTTTTATGAAATAATAGTGCTGTTTGTCCATAATAATTAAGACATTTCTGACAGATAGCCAGCAACAAGCCCCTTAGCACACAGTCTGAGAATTTAAGTCACCGATTGCTTTCAGTCTGTACTAACTCGGGACATTCCCATTTCCTAACTATTTTACTTTCTTTTCCTGATATCTCTCATATGTAGCTCCTATTACAGGTAGGGACAGCATCAGCTCTTCAGGGTGCTATTGGCATCATAATGTGACAAGTTGTTATTAATCCATGATGCCTCCTAAGGATTGAAGCTAATTTGGCATTTCTGCCTCTGGCAATAACATGGTGGCAATAAAAACTTCCTACACATTTCCAAATGTCCTTTGGGGAGCAAGACACTCCCAAATGGAGATGGAGGTCTCTGAGGAGGGAGAACTAATTTTTACAAATGTATCTTCTGGTTAACCACTTATAGGTAGATGATTTCTAGAGCATTCATAAATTACAGCCAGGTTTACTCTCCCCTCACCTCCCCGCCCCCCAAAGTAATTCAGGCTAATTCTTCTACCACAACCTTGCTATAACCTTTATAGCACAAACAGAATGTCTTTCACAATCCTTTTTTTTTTTTTTTTTGTTTTTTTTTTTGAGACAGGGTTTCTTTCACAATCTTAAGGTCTGGGCAAATGAAATCAGGACACACACACACACACACACACACACACACACACACACACGCACGTGCACATGCACGTACACGTGTGCGTGGACATCAGCTTTTTTTGGTGCTGCCTAAATTTCTTCAGAAAAAGGATACACTGCAAATTTTTGAGTTGCTCTTGGGCTTCCTCATTCAGTAAATCCAGAATTGTTCAAAACAAAGAAAACATAATAAAAATAAAACACGCTACTACTTCTCTCATCTTAAGTGACAGTCCCTTGTAGAAACCGGATGAATACGGAGAATAAGAGGAAAACAGAATGACCTAAGGAAAATAGAAGCACGTTAGCTCAACAAGGCTGTATTCCAGCTAGTAGTGGAAAAAGCTGCCTGCAAAGGTTTACTTTTAAAATGTGAAAATGAACTTTCTGTTCATCTTTCAGACATCATTACCTAGAAATTATGTAATGAAAATATGAAAGAAATTACAGACTTATGAACCATAAAATATAATCTATAGTGTTTAGTAACTGTTGAGTAAAAATTTTTTTTTTTTACAGATTTCTCAAGGAACCCAATTCTTACACACGTGCCTACAGATAAAATAATAAGAAGAAAGCATTGGAAAACTTACCATTAACTATGGTTTAAAGAAATATGGCCAGATACCTCATCAGAGCAATATCAGGAAAATCATTAATAATGATATGAAAATAATAAGTGATATGTTCAAACTGTCAGTAAAATCACTGTTTGAGCATATCACCTATTAATTATTTTCACCTATTAATGGTATAGGCTGTAAAGCAAATTAGTCTTCCTCACTCCCAGAATATCATTCCTTCAACAAGACAGATTTCTCCAAGGTACATGATTTTTTATTCATGGTCAGGAGATTTATGGATTACTTTTCACTTCGAGTAAAGTGTTTTTATCTTGTCTTAGCTAAAACCTTTGGGGGCTTTTGCCTTGTCTTTTTTTTGTCTTGTTTTGTCCTAGTTGGCTGAAGTCTCTTGGAGGCCTGCTCTTTTCTGAAGAGGAAACAGAGGAAGAGTGGATCTCAAGGAGAGGGGAGGTTGTGGAATTCTGGGAAGAGGGGAGGGAGGGTAAACTGTGGCCAGGATATATTGTATGAGAGAAGAATCAATTTTCAATGAAAACTTAAAACAGTTACTGTGATATTATGTACTGGAACACGTAGCTCACTATGATTTATAGTTGTGGCAAGATTAAACTATGAAGTCATCAATGAGACTGCCAAATGTCTAAAATGGAAACCAAGGGGTAGGATAGGAGGGTATTTCATGGTACTGGCTTCCCAACAAGTCTCAAAGTGACCAACGGAATAAGCGACCATGCACTGGGGACTTCTGGTCTGGGAGTCCCACTGTCTCCATTGACAAGGATAAGTCAAAACTTTCAGTGAAGTTGGTTGCCATTTATTTGTTGATTTGAAGGTTATCTAACTCATAAAAATCCCCAAATCCACATTTTAAATGGCATAGATATAAAGTTTACTTTTTTTGAGGTTATTTGACTTTCTTAAAGTTTAAACTGAAGGGAATTTCAGGCAGGGCTTGCTTTTGGACCTATCTTACTGTGAATGAGCCCTTCGAGTCACTAACATGGTTCTCCTCCTTCTGTCTTCTGGATTGGTTCTCCTTAAACACTAGTGAGATGCTCAGGGTCTGTCCATAAGTGAAAACATCCTTACTTAAAAATTTCCTTTATTTTTTATTTATTTATTACATCACATTCTGCTCCCTTTCCTCCTTCCAAACCTCTCCCACACCCCTCCTTGTTCTTTTTCAGATTCATGACCTACTTTTTCATTAACTGTTATATACGTATTTGTGCATGTTTTAGAACATGAAATATGAAATGCTAGCAAATATTCCTTGATTTATTCTTTGGTAATAAGTGTTTGCCTCTTTTTGTGGCATTGAATTAAGATGACATAATCCTAAACTCATGAAAATATTCTTTGGGGGGGTCCAACGAATTGGCAAGTCACTCTTCTGGGTACATTCATGTGTTTTCATGGAGGCTACCTTGAGTCAGGGCATGTAAACTAAGCTCAGATACAGATATCATCTACTCTAGAGACAACTCAGATGTTTCTGTTATCTTACCCAATACATCACTAGGAATTAATACAAAACACTGGTTTTCTCTTATGCTGTTTGAATTTGAAGTTATGGAGGAGGGGTTAAGAAAAAGCATTCAGAGCAACAAAAAGCAGAGTATTCATTTCTCTTTCATAACATGAACCAGAACCAAATAGCTGGAAGCTTATTTTGAATCTGAGGCAGATAATGTATCCTATAACCAGCTATTTTTTTCTCTGCAGTGTATGTTCAATGAAGATAAGTCCTGTGAATAATTATCTGACTCCATAAAATCCATTAGGCCAGAGTCCAATGAGGTACCACAGCTGTGCTAGGTCCCAGATAATATAGAGCAAAGAGAGTTTGGAGCTTTTCCCATCATCTGTCTCTACCACAAATACGCAGTGAAGAGAAGACCTAAAATGAGGTATTCTCAGCTTCTCTGGGTCAGCCAGGAGACCACCAGGTCACGGGAACCAATAGGAGTCACATAAAGAAAAGACCACTAGGACCTTTCTAGGTTGTATATCAGTGCTCCTAACCTCTCCGTCCCCTTTCTCCAATTCTTTTAAAACACATTTTAAATTAAAATATAGTTGTATCACTTCCCCATTCCCTTTCCTCTCCACACCACCTCCAAAGACCCCTTCTTCCAACTCCTTCCATGTCCCCTTCTCATTCTTACATTGATAACCTCTTTTCCTTTGATTATCGCTGTTATGTGTGTGTATATGTATGTATGCATGTGTGTATGTGTGTATGTATGGATGTGTGCGTATGTGTGTAAGCATGCACAAATACATAAATACAACCTGCTGACCTTGTTTTTGTTATTTGAATATATATTGTTTCAGGGATGACCACATTATATTGGATAACCAATTATGGGCTTCATGCCTAGGAGAAGCTAATTCTCCCTTTCCCAGGAGTCATTATTTGCCTGTAGTTCTCTGTCCAGTGTTGAGACACAATGAAATTTTTTCCCTTCCTTGTTAGCATGTCCATTGTTAGCACCACTGTTCTGGTCTTGTTTATTCAGCTATTTCTAGGACAGACTGTTTCAGAGCTGACTTCCTAGTATTCTGGGTCTTACTCTTCAGGGTCTTCTGTCATGTTCCCCAAGCCATAGATTAGGAGCTGTGATGGAGGTACATCCATTGAGGCTGAACTCCCCACAATCCATTGATCTCTGTATTGTGTCAAGTTCTTGCTTTTTCTGATGGTCTCCATTTGCTGTGAAGAGAAACATATATAGATCTTTTTTTTAATAGTATATATTCTGATTATGGCTTCCTCATCCACAGCTTCTCTCAGACCCACCCCACCCCACCCCATACTCACCCAAATCTACACCCTTTTTTGGTCTTTCTCAGAAAACAAACAGGCATCTAAAAAAAGGGGGGAAAGTCTGTTTTGTTTGGGGGGAATGTTTGTATTATCCTGATCAGCCAATTGAAAGGAGTTTTCTTGTGCCTGGTACTGAGGTTTTTGTGAGCTTGTGGTTCTGGTGGTTTGTTTGTCTTTGGTTCTTGTAGAAAGCATCGTGTTGTGTATAATTTTCTATTTTTTTATATAATCTTTTGTCTGCTTCCCATCTCTTCTTCTGAGTACTGACACTTTGCTGCTGACTCTGCTGATTCAAACTAAGGTCCTTACTCTTTTATCGACCGAACTACTCATCTCTCCATTCTCTGTTCATCTTTTGACTTGATTATGGCCAAGCAGATTCTCTACTCAGACATTTGTCTTTTGGGATATACTCATGCTTTCCAATGCAGTACTGTAC
The DNA here is from genome assembly GCA_902168325.1 of Peromyscus nudipes. NCBI lineage: Eukaryota > Metazoa > Chordata > Mammalia > Rodentia > Cricetidae > Peromyscus > Peromyscus nudipes. The sequence continues at coordinate 13,527 of CABHPH010136429.1, read as the reverse complement.
ACTGGATCAAGTGACCATGTGGACACACAGTTTCTTCTGGCTTTAAGGTAAGCCATAACAAGGACAAATAACACAGCTTAGCACAAATGTTAACTTAAGTTTTCAAAGAAGTGTGAATAGCAGAGAAAAGTAAGACAGACACTGCAACATGATATTTACCCCCTCAGGATACTCAGAATGTGCTTGCCAATTTCTTCCACATAAGCTGTGGCTGTGGAAGATTAATAAAACATCACAACACGTCTTTTCTTGCTCGCAGTACAGTGTTTGAGGCCTCACTCATACTGTTCTTTGCTTCTATTTGCCCTGATACACTGAAGGGCAGGAAGAGTGGGCGTGGCAAAAGTCTGTAGGAGTCCGGCCGTGTTTGTGAGAGCCTCTATGATGGTGGATGTAGCAGCATTGTCCCATTCATTCCCCTCCAAATCTGAGACCTACGATTATGTCTTTAGAATAATATTAGAAGTTCTTTTTTATTTTCTGCCACAGTTTAATAGAAATGGATAAAATAAGCAATAAGTAATAACTAAATGAAGGAAAACCACAATGACAACAAGGCTTTATCATCTGAGGCTCAGAGTGAAGTTTTATTTCTTTCTCTTATGGTGGATGCCATATAAAGGCACTGAAAACAGCATGGGTACCTTCCCTGGGTAAGACATTAGCTAGATACAACCTGTCTGACTGCCCTTCACTATGTGGCAGAGGTCTACAAACCCATGTTCCAAACTTCGGTGATAGTTAGTCCTTAGCAATTTAGTTCTTATTACCTTTAACTCTATTGAAAAGACTACCTAGGGATGCCATACCTATAAGGAAAAAATTTACAACACAGTTCTCAGATCCCCTGAGGTTTTCATTATTTTTAGTCTATTCTTCTGTAATACATATTTTAATGCAAATCACCTCTTGTAAGCTGATAGTTAGGGGGATGATGTTAGCATAACCTATGAGACAGGTTGAGCAAAACACAATTTTTCTTATTGGGTAAGTTTCTACAAGTAAAAAAATAAAACTTTAGTGATATTTTCAGTACTATTTTAAAGAAAATAGGAAGTCTACTCAAGATTCGATAAATGGCCTCATGAGCCATCAAATGGCCCTCAGTGTGCTACCTTACCTAAACAAATCTAAAGTGAAGGTTAGGGCCTGCAAAGACATTTCTCTACACTGAAAAAAATAACAACAATTTTAAAAAAGTGAACTCCAGTCATATTTCTATTTTGGATATAACTGGCCTGTATGAAGGAGGCTGTTTTAGGCCTACAATGCCAAAATGAAAGCCTTAGTTCAGGGTTCTAGGAGACAGACTCAGATGTGTTCAAATTCTAGGTCAATGCAGATTGAAATCTGCTACTCTGGGCTTAGGATTGTTGTTTGTTTTCTTACTGCCTTGGTCAAAAAGAGGGACATGATTTTGGGTTTAGTGTATGATTTGGCAAAATGTGAAACTCTATCTATCTGCTATGATACGGCAGAAATATCCCTGCCTAATACTGTCCTTGAACATCTGGATGATGCTTAGTGCCACACACTTTCTCCTGAACATTTTCTACACATTAATTTAGTAAATCCTCGGGACAACAATGAGGTGGGTTCTGCTACCATCTGTTTTATTTTTACAAGTAAGGAAACGGAGGTCCTAACAGAATAAGTAAACAGTAGATTAATAATTTGAGAGGACATGATCTGGGCAACTGGGTGGTAGAGGGAGATCCTCTCTCTTAATTTATGTCCAGAGAAGAGAAAACTTGAGAGTCTACTGAGAAACAAAATCTTGTTAGAATGATGCTACCATGCAGACTATAGTACACAACCTTCCTGGTAAGAACTTCCTGGTACTTAAACTTTGGCATGTATGTTTATATGTCTAACCAATTTACTTTTCAACTCATTTGGGACACTTTTTCCTCTTTCCAAGCTTTTAATTAAGTCATTAATAGATTTTCTGTTTGAAGCGATTCTGGGTGTGATGGTCTATAGTGTCTGTATAGATTTATGTCACTAACCTGATTATTCTGCTCACTTGGAGTTGGTTACTGGTAACCAGTTTTTACCCTCTCCCTTCCTCTCTCTCCTTTCTTTTCCTAGATTAGATTGCCTATTAAGATTAGTTGTTCACCAAGTTCAGGCCAAGAATGAAGATATGAAGACCTCATGTACCTCTCATGTACATTTTGGAAAGGCTTAGTTGTTTACTTCTCTATTGGTGAAATCATTCCATATAGAAAAATGGGAGCAGATGGAATTTTCATGTGGAGAGGCATTGCTTGTGAGCTGTCTACAGCACAGACCCCAGGCACCATCAGAATGCAGCAGGTGGCATTATCCTCAGCTGCCTTTATGTGAATCTGAAGACTAGTGGAAACTATTCTTGCCTTCATAATGAGTTCATAATGCAGCAAAGCAATCTAGGAGCTTACCATGTCACCCCTCACCCTCGTATTGTATTCTGGAGCTCTGGAAGGAGACTTTAGCATTGAGTTAGCATTTTATTTGAAATCTCATAATGAAGAGAGCATGTCTGAAATACTGGAAAATAATACTTGAGAGTTTATAATGGAAGAAAAATCTCATTGCTTTTTATAATTCTTCCTTTTCTTCGTTTATAACAAAAACGCTTTTCTGATTCTTGTAATTTTTTTTGATGCTTAGTGCTGAAAGTAATAGCCCTTATTTTAGAGCAAAATTGGATTTCAATGCTTTCTATTAGATGCAGATCAGTTTTTAGCAAGTGCAATTTAGCAAGACTGGGGTTTATTTACTAAATTAGGACATTTGGATATGAGATTATGGGTTTTCACATTTTAAATAATTTATATATACTAAAATTTAAAATAAAATATGTACATATCAAGGTTCAGTATGTATAGAAGACATACTGATATAGAAAGCTCAGAGAATTCACAGTAGGCATAGTAATCGGCTAAAACAGCCATTGGTTGATTGATTCTGTAGGTAACAAGTTTTCTCTGACAGATAAGTGTCTCTCTATCCAAATCAAGTGAGATTCAAAGCTCCAGCAAATATTTGAGAACCCAGTCTATAAATGAAAATCTAATCAGAAGTTTTTGACTGAAAAAGGACATCTTAAATATCTATAGATAAAGTTTGTCATGATCATCAAATCGATTTGTGATTGCAGAAACAGCCTTCACAGAAGCCCAACTAGACAGATCACAGATATGCCCAAGTCTATCATGAAAAGGAATGCAGGATGCTTCTTTTTGCAGGAATCCCACTTTTGGCTTCTGTGAACCGCACTACATAGAAGAAGGTAATGTTTCTGTTGGAATTCAGAAACCTGACTCTTGGTTGACCGAGACTGGGGAAGATTATTCTGCTTGCATGTGAAACCCAAAAGTGTTGTCCCCTAGTGAGGAAAGAAGGCTTCCAGATAGCTGAACCACTACATGAAAAAGACAGCTTGTTATGAGAGGGCCTGCTGCAGTAGCCTTGAGAGCAGCCTTTATCCCCAAGACTTTATCCCATCCTGGTGGCTATACCTTGGCCAGAAGGCGAAGCCCAATGTCCCAGAGGCTGAAATAAGATCCCGCAGGCTGTTGCTCGACTAGCCCTCTGCTACATAAATCCACCCAGTTTTTCGCTCCTTCTCTCTCTCTTTTCAGATGTGTTTGTGATGTTTTTGTTCTCAACTCAACCCTAAAATATTGATTTTCCTCATGGCTCTGTTCTTAGTCTCCTACTGTCTTTGGTCTTCAAATATGCCTGAGGCAATCTTACTCATTTTGAATGGCTTTAATGAACATCTCTGGTTCTTGTAAGCACAAAAGCCAAATTCAATTGAACAGAGAATCTACCCCTCAGTGTCTAAAGGACAGCCACCTTCAGTGTGCAAAAGCGAGCTCTTCCTGTTCTGTCCCATGTCGTCTCAACCTCTAGTCTGCTCAGACACAGAACATGGCACTGATTATCATCAAATGATCCCAACAAAAGATTCAGAAGGAATGTTCCCTGGAATTCCTGCTCCAATGTACTCTCTGCGATGCAACTATTTACGGCATCAGATCATATATCTTGTGTTTTTAAAAAAGATTTCAATGACTTTCCTATATCGTTGTAATGAAGTCCCCCTCTGTAACATGGTTTGTGTTCTTTCTCCCTGATTTAATGGCCTCAAGTCAGATGAGAAGGACCCCTTTGTTGCTTGAGCACAGGGTCCTGTTAAAGCACTGTTAGAACCTAGTGAATGCACCATTAGTGTAAATGATAATCTGTTTAGGTTGTCATCAGAAACACTTCATCAGCTGTTCATTGTCTGTAAATAAGCAAAGATTCTGGGTAATGGGGCTATCTGACTCCCTAATTTTAGAAGCTGTTCAAGTCTCCCTTGCTGCTCTGGCTGTAGTGCACACAAAAGCACTACAGTCAAGTGGCCAGTTGGACTACCCTCATGCAATACTAACTGGTATCATACTCAGACACGTTAAGGAAACAACATGACAGTCGCTGCTGATCGTCTCTGATCCTCAATGCACAGCCTCAGCCAGGGCTGCTTGAGACACTTTATAAGGGCTTTTTGCTAGTATAAGTCTCAGTGACTTGTTCCTGACCTTGAACCGTTTCCTCCAAAGCTAGAAGGGGCAGAATTTTCCTCTGTGGTCTCCAGAGGGACTGCTCTGACAGGTGCTAAGAGGTAAGGATCAAATTGGTCTAGAACACAGATCTCATTGTCTGTTACCCATGCTAAGAGACAAAGTCATGGTGCTGCTTCTTGCACTATATAAGCTGATTATTCAGGCTCACTTTTGAGTTATCTGGGAGAAGAGGCATACTGTTTCTCCTGGTGTTGTAAAACCAGTCTCTATAAATGGCTTCTTCCAAGTGGTCTTTTCTTGCTTTAATAAGTGTGGCTTTGAGCTAGTAACATGAAGAAGCAGCATCAGTTTCAAGGGCAGCAGAATGTCTGTGGTAGGGAGAGTGATGGCTTAGCAGCAGAAGACAGGCAGAGATATGAACGGAGGAAGGCAGCCAGATGTTAGGCAGCTGGAGAAGAAGCAGAAGGACCCCTTGAGAATGCCCTGGGTAGGAAGAAATAAATGGATGGCAAGCAAAGAAGAGAGCTGAAGCTGAAGAAAGCTAAAAGGAAGGAGCCAGAGAAAATACTCCTCAGGCTCTGGTCTCCAAAAGAGTTCCAGAAAGCTGTCAAGTCTTTCTAGCCAAGGGTCTCAGATACCAGGCCACAAGTTGTAATACTGACTGGTGTTAAGGCCCAAGAAACACCTTAGGTATGGCCCCCATAGACTCATGTGTTTGAATGCTTGACCCATAGGGAGTGGCACTATTAGGAGATGTAGCCTTGTTGGAGGAAGTGTGTCACTGTGGGGGTGGGCTTTGAGATCTTATATGTTCAAGTTACTCCCAGGGTGGCACACAGTCTCCTTCTGCTGTCTGTGGATCAAGATGTAGAACTCTCAGCTACCTCTTCAACACCATGTCTGCCTGTGTGCCACCATGCTTCCACCGGTGATGATAATGGACTAAACCTCTGAAAACATAAGCCAGTCTCAATTAAATGTTTTCCTTTATAAGAGTTTTCTTGGTCATGGTGTCTCTTCACAGCAATGGAAACCCTAACTAAGACAGAGTCTCCAACAAACTCTGCCAAAACCAAGAAGTGATTTCCATAATATCTCCCCAAGGGATATAATAATGGAAATCTGAGAGATGTGTGCATTGGTTAGACCTCTATCACCGGTCCATTAGCTAATATGTACTTGACAAACAGCTGGGCAAGAGGGACAAGACAGCCATTCTGAGAAGATAGAGATGAACACAAATGCCAATTTGATGCTTTCTAATTTTATTATTATAAAATCACAGTGCCTTTTATGATCTAGAATTAGTAATTGTAATACCAATCAGGAGACACCAATATAGTGATCATATCCACAAAAAGAGTAGGGATGATTTTAAAAGTATCAGTTTATATGAGAAAGCTTTCTTGAACAAAGGAAAAGTCATAGTGCCTCTCCGTCCAGAGACAGATTGGTTTGCCCAGCTGTGTTGTGCTGACTATCGTCTTTTAACATTGCTTCCCTAATGGCAGCCAGCTTTGGCCAAGGTCACACATTTATCAGAGCATCTTGCTCAACTGACTGGTTGACTTGAGGTTGTCATTGGCTGGGCCACTTGACCCAGTTCTTGTAGGTGTCTAGTAAAATTAGAAGATGTTCATAGTCTTGGCTGAGGCCTTGCTTGAACACACCAGCAGATGTATTCTTCCTCTGTCTATCCTGGCTCGCTCTTCTCACTCAGCAACCTTAAGTGCTAGGACCACCTTACATTTGATGTACAGTAATCTTCGCTTCAGTTTCTGTAACTCGAATCCAACGTTCTAGATGGTCAGTCTGAGAGATCGAATATGGCTTATTCAGTGCCATGGGGGAGGAAGTAATGTTAGGGATGGAGGTAAGCACGGGAATGTATGAGAGGAGACAGACTGACTCAGAAAGTTTGGCTTTCCCTCAGTGGAAATGTTTAATCCACTTGGATGACCCGTGAGTCCTATGAGGAAAAAGCTCTCCTTTGCCCTCTAATCCGTTTACCACTTTTTCATAAGTACTTTATCATTCAAGACTTTTTCAGATGGGGGGCAGACATCGGTTCTCACTAATTACCACAAAATCTTTACTCTCTGCTTAACGTCTTGGGCATCCCGAGAGTTTGCTGATAAGTTTTAAGTAATAATAATTTAATATTGATAAACAAAATGAAGTTGTTATTGTTTTTTTTTAAATAGGCTTCTGCCTGTGCATGACTTTAAATTTATCCCTCAGCCTGGCTCTTCCATGTTACAACTTTTAAAAAAAATCAAATCTGATACTGAGATGTTCTTAAAAACACTTTAAAGTCTGGGTAGATATATAATCCCTGTATTTTCTATATCATATTTTTACTTAGCTGTCTATGCATTTGCACTTAATAAACCCATTGTGATTCAGAAAGCAAGTGCACAAAAGCCTAGTATGTCCCAAGGGCTGACCAGACTGCTGGAGTTTGAAATATTGTCATTATTGGAAACAAGTCTACCCAGTGTGCTTTTGCTCTTTGTTATGTTTTATTGTGTTTACATGCTTTACAAATTGGCAGTCAATTTAAGAGCTAATTAGACTAATGTTTCTTAATTAGAATACTTGATTAATAACAAAAACTCATATTTATACTCACCATGTAACAGGAAACCTAGAGCGCTATAGTCGTATTTAGTCTGAAAGTGCTTAACAGCAAAATAAAATCTTATGGGATGTGGTCACTCGTGCCAGCCCACTGAGCCTTCCTAGACAATTTATGACCATGGCCCGTTTCTGTTGCTGTTGGAATTGCTTTAGTTGGTCAGTGGCACAGTGAGTTTGCTTCCCATTCACTCGATAGGAGGAGAGAAGCTCAAAAAACCAAGAAACACATCAAAGTAGGACGGAATAACTAAACACACCCTAGTTACTTGGAGAAGAGGAGGTAGAGAGTGGCTACAAACATTCAAATGAAAGTCTAGATTGAGAGTGTGCAGATGTAACCGTCAGAGTGGATAGGGAGGCTTGTGAGAGGACTCAATGGAGAGAGGCTGTTGCTGCCACGCAGCCTGATGACCTCAGTTTGATCTCTGGCGACCACAGAGTGGAAGGAGAGAGCTGACATCTGCAGTTTGTTCTCTTGTCCTCTGATGTCCACACCCATGCAGGATTTGCAGGACACACACGCGCGCGCGCACACACACACACACACACACACACACACACTTGTGCACACGCATGTACATGCACATACACACAAATAAATAAGCAAAAAAAAAAATTTAAGAATGGACATGAACAAGTTTCTCATTCTGTGCGGAACAGGGAGCTGCCCGGAGGGACCAAATTAGAAACTTGTCTCATTTGCACATTTACTGAGTACCCACGCTGCACTTCTGGCAGGGTGCTGTCCCTGCTGCCCTCTGTGGTCAACACTGGAGACTCTCATGGAAACTGACCATCGCTGGCCAAAGGCCGGTGCTGGCAGAGGAGTAGACGAGAGAAAGCCAGTGCAGTCCTGGTACCTGCGTCTGCAGCAAGTTAAGCCAGTTTTCTCGCTTGGATTTTAAACGATTATTTCAATATATTGGGAGTGCGAACGCTTGTATGCTGCTTCACTGAGTTATGTTTGCCAAAACAATCTGCCTAAAAATCTTGGCATTTAAATAAGAGATTGCCTGAAGGAATATAACTTTGTGCTCCTGTGGATAGCAGGTTTAGCAAAATTTTCTGTGGGAATGGAACTTTACTCATCCTCTCAAAAGATCAGCGCCATACCCAACTGTTGTGAATGACCAGACTTCTGTTTTTCTGTATTCATTTATACAATGCAATGAAAACCATACACGTCTCCCCTGTGTACTTCCCCCTGAGGCAGGGCTCCGCACAGCTGAGTTATCCCCACTGCATCTCACAGGAAGGAAGAGGAGACCAGGAGGGGGAGGCAATGTGTGGGCGCGTGGTTGGTGGTGTCAAGAGGCCAGGGCCTCTGCCTAGATTAGGGGCCTGTGGAGCCAGTACAGCTACACATTCATTTATCAGGTTTTTAAATAAAAAAAAATGCTATTTGAAGGTGAGAGGAAGTGGTGGCTGGCAACAGATTGCTATGAGAATAGGAAGAAGCAAAGTACTAGAGAGGTCCCCAGAAATCCACAAAGATACCTCCACAATAAACTACTGGCAATGGTCGAGAGACAGCCCCAACTGACCTACTCTGGTGATAGGATGGTCAAACACCCTAATTGTCATGCTAGAAACCTCATCCAATGACTGAAGGAACTGGATGCAGAGATCCACGGCCAGGCCCCAGGTGGAGCTCCAGGAGTTCAATTGGCGAGAAAGAGGAGGGATTGTAGGAGCGAGAATTGTTGAGACCAAGATTGGAAAAAGCACAGAGACAAATAGCCAAACGAATGGAAACACATGAACTATGAACCAATAGCTGAGGAGCCCCCAACTGGATCAGGCCCTCTGGATAAGTGAGACAGTTGATTGGTTTGAACTGTTTGGGAGGCATCCAGGCAGTGGGACCTGGACCTGTCCTCAGTGCATGAGCTGGCTGTTTGGAACCTGGGGCCTATGCAGGGACACTTTGCTCAGCCTGGGAGGAGGGGACTGGACCTGCCTGAACTGAATCTACCAGGTTGAACTGAATCCCCAGGGGAGTCTTTGCCCTGGAGGAGATGGGAATGGGAGGTGGGCTGAGGGGAAGGGGGGGCTGGGAGGGGGGAGGACAGGGGAATCCATGGCTGATATGTAAAATTAAATTAAATTATAAAAGAAAAGAAAAGAAAATATGCCTTCCCAGTAATTATTTTATGCACGTAGGGCACACAATTTGGATGTATCCAGTTCTGCCATTTGTTAGATATGATAGAAATCCATGATTTGATACCAATTAACTTAACATATATGTAACCATGTCTCAGCTTCCTGGCTGAGTTCTGCAACAGTGGAACTATATTGATTTATTTACAAGTGAAATTGGTTTTGTAAACACACATAGATTTCACTGGGCTTTGGCGTTTTTGTTGGACAGAGAAAAGTCCTTCAACTAAGGAAGACAAAGTTGATTTAGGATTTCAATGCGAGCGATGAAAGCCACAGATCTGTCTTGTATCATTCATATCTAAAATGCAATACCACTTAAACAATAGATCACATAAGATCCAGTGACTATGTTGCAAAAAGCACTTTGAAGGGCATCAGAAATCAAGTAGCTGAACTCTTTTAGTGTAAATAAGCTGTCAGAAAGCACAGGCGTGCTGTGCTGGGGGTGGAAGGCACTCTACTGGCAGGCCAGAGCGGCGGCTTCAGGGGCAAAATTTCAGTCTGGTTTTCATGGAAGACAAAACCAGAACAGCACAGGGCATCTCTCTCTCTCTCTCTCTCTCTCTCTCTCTCTCTCTCTCTCTCTCTCTCTCTCTCTTTCTCTCTCTCTCTCCCCCTCCTCCTCCCTCCTTCCTTCCCTTCCTCCCTCTCTTTTCTCCTTCTGCCCTTCTCCTCTCCCTCTCTCTTCCCCTCCCTCCCTCTTCCTCTCCCTCTCTCTCTTTCTTCCCTCTCTCCCTCTTCCTGTCTCTCCTTCCCTCACTCCCTTTCTCTTTCTCTGTGTATGTGTGTATACATGGGTAAGTTCTCTTCTGCTACAAACTCTATTAAAACAAAAGAACACAAATGCCAAACAACTTAAGCTGTATATCTTTAAAAGGCAGAAATTGCTGCATACAATGGGCAAACCCCAAATAAATGATTTAAGCAAAGAAGAAGCAGATAGCTCTCTCTCATAACAAAGAAGGTTCAATTAGAGAATTTCTCATTCATTTGGACAAATATTTAATGTGTTATTAGAGTCCCAGGATCCTATATTCTCACCCCCTGTCTTCAAGACTTGTAAAGACTAGATCCAGTCTGAGCTATCTTGTTTTCCAGGCTGCCTACTGAATGACAGGCATGACATCTGAGTTTTAGGGTCTGAGTAAGAAGAGGGAAAATACAAAAGTGATTTGTCCTTTCTAGCTGAACAAACTTTTCAGAAGTCTCATGCAACACTCACACATGCGCATCTGTCTTTTATTTTTGGTTGGGACTAAGTCATGTGACTATATCATGTAAGGATATAGGGTTGATGACGGAGAAACATAATGCTTTTCTGGGTAGCAATTTACACCTCTAAAAATATTAGACAAAAACTGATAGTCTCTGTTTTAGACAGGGAATAAAGAAATGGACAATGTCTTCACTGACAATTTTACAGATAATTCATTATGGCTTTTGCAGAAATACATTATTATAAGCAAGAAAAGGACGTGTTGTGCTCATAAAATATTGGCAAATGCTCATTACATTAGCCTAGGTCTCAGGATTTCTACAAAAGAGTAAAGGTTGTAGCTCCAGAGAATTCAATAGGTATTTCATAGCAGGGACCAACCTATTTTTTAAATATGTTAAATTTTGAATTAAGAAACTATAAAAGTATTTTTAAATTAAATTAAATTTTTATTTGAATGACTTAAATGTTGCATAATATTATTTTTCTTTGACCACCCAACGAACAATAACTACACAAAATGGTTGTTTGTTTCTCTAATAACTTAGTTATGGAAAAAGGTTTTGCAAATATTTAATGTAGACACCAGAAGTTATTTTAGGTCTAACATAGATTGATTTGAGCGCCGTTCCTTGAACTGGAAGACCATAGTTATTTCCAAGGTCTCCAGGGAACCTTGTATTCTCATGTTCACCTCTGTCTTTGGGCACCTGCTTCTACCAGTTGGATTTTTATACATCTTGTTCTTTGTCCATACAATATGGATTCTGAGATAGGGCTTGAATGCTTTTATATTAGTGTGAATGAACTATATCACATACATATGAGCAGATTTTAAGAGTTGATAGTGTTAGGATGAAAAGTCATGTAGCCACCAAACTTCTGAGTATGTTTTCTTGAGAATACCTTTCCCATTTATGCTCACACTAATCCTTACCAGCCACAAAACAACCTTGCTGGCTTCTCTGAATTTGAATATAGTGTGATGAGGCTCTCCTTTTCCCTAACCTCCTTGATATACTCATAATGCAATAATGGCACAGTAGGCTCACTGTTATGATCTCATGTGCATACTGTGGCTGCATTTGGTTGTCTCTGGTCTATGGTTTGCTTTTAGGATTGTAACAGTGAAAGCTAGAGAGTTTGGCAAGATGAAATGAAATGATAAATATAAAAAAACCAAAATATTGTGTCTGCAAAATCTGTGAATGGCAGTCTTTAATAATGGTTAGGCATTATCATTACACAATCTTCAACTGATATATTTTTTCTCATTGAGAAAAATACTCCTCTGGAGCAGAATGGTTTTAATGTAAATACAGAAGCATCCAGAATAGGAATTTAGGGGATGAGGTTAAGATAAGGATAGGCAATCGGGTTCTTCTTGGAGGTAGGTCAGTTCTTGTAATTGTGAAGTGGAAGGCTGAGGCTGGTCATGCAAGAGTCAAGCAGGTGAGTGCTGAGTGCCTAACAGTGGTCAATGAATCCTACAGAAGAAAGATGGCATCTTTTCTTCTCGGATGTCAAACCCTCCCTGAGCTGCCTGGAAATAGTTTACACTGAGTTTCACAGGCTAACTGAACAGTAAAACTGTGGGCACACCCCACATCCTGTCCTTTTGTTCTTCACCTTATTGTCTTCATCGTTTTTTTTCTTATCCAGACCTTCTTTTCTCCCTTTAAAAATTGTAAACCTGTTTAAATCTTTTATTTTAATTGATCATGATTGGAGAACTGTAGTAATTACCTGTTCCTTAGAAACTAGTATATGCATTGGATAGATGATCATTTTCAGCTTTCATAGCAGACAAACAGTATTTATCTGGACCTTCGTATTTTGTTGTCCTCAATGGATTTTCATTTTAAGAATACTATCCTTTGTAAATTATGCATACAAGCCTGGATAATTTGCCCACCAGGCCATCTATGTTTACCTCCATATAACTTTTCAAGTTACTTAACAACCACCCCTCGAAGATTTACTGTATGCCAGACACTGCAACAGATGCCTCTGATTAAATAAGACTCGGTTCCCTCCCTCAAGGAACATGTAATACATGTGAAGAAACAGCCTATAAAATTCACAAGATACAATGGAAATAATGGTCAAAACATATACAAATTCCCTGTGGCCTGTTCTCTTAAAGGGTTTAAAAGGTATATGCTCAGGCACAGGTAAGCGATATAAGTAAATTGCCCCTGATTTCTGAGTAGCTGTCTAAATTCTAGTGAAAGACATCTCATAATGCTTTTCAGGAGAAAGGCAGCAGTAAAATCATTGGTGATACTTCTCTGAATCCCATTAAAAAGCAATATTTTCTATGTTTTGAAGATTATTATAGTGCATTTTTGTCCCATATTCTAGATTCACTATATGGCACTCATTCAAAATAGAGTAGTATCACTTTGAAGCAAAGCACTCCTTCCCTGATAATGATGACTAATGTTTCATTTAAAATGTCATTTCAGATGTAAGAGTAAAATTCCTGGACTCAAAGAGGCAAAGGTAACAGGACTTTCTGTAAAGGCACATGAGTGCAGAAAAACAAGAATCCCCTGTTTTTTTATTTTTTTGTTTTTTCCTATGAAGGAGGAGACAATTTCTTGGGTTTCTCACTGGTAGCCTGACAAGAGAAATAGATTATATGGCCTTGAGAGGTCCTTAGTCCTTCCCCAGAAGAATAAAGCACCCTTTATTATTGCAACCTTGGGAACTTGTGAAAGAAGGTGACCTCCTTTACCCTCAAGAATAACCCATCCCTGTACTTGAAATATTTACATATCCTGTAACCTCAGCTAAGATCACATGTTAGTGTGGAGAAAGCATGTAAGGATTGAAAAAAGTTTCATATTATTTTTATAACTGTTTGCATTTTAACTTATTCAGAAATATCAGTTTCCTTCTATGTGGAAAAGCAGATGCAAGAGCAGAATATAGGGGGGGGGG
>CABHPH010136428.1:486-32257 GCA_902168325.1 Peromyscus nudipes | reverse complement strand
TTTTTTTTGTTTTTGTTTTTGTTTTTGTTTTTTTGACATAGTCTCTCTATGTAGCACTAGCTATTCTGGAACTTGGTATGTAGACTAGGCTGGTCTCAAACTCAGAGACCTGCCTGATTCTGCCTTCTAGGACTAAAGGCATGGGCTACCACACCTGGCACACACCTGGCTTCCTTTGCTTTTGATGAGACTTTCTGAGGTACAACCTAACCCCTTTGCTTTGTAACACCAACAAATCCGGTGGACTTTGCCTGGAGTACCCTGATACAAGGCTGGGAGAGAGCAACAAGGGTCTCTACCCTATGACCCTGCAGGTTGCCATACCAGAGCGTTACCACTCTTCTGTCTGGGAGAGTCCACTAAGACAAAACACCTCCCTTTGGAAAGCATTAATTCCTCTAGAATTGGTAGGCAAGTATTAGTGACAGGGACATCTGATTCAGTCTTGACTGTGAGGACAATTTCCAAGAAAGAGGAGATACATTTTTATCTGGGCAGGCTTAGTTATTTTGGCTTGCCTGAACAAATCACTATAGAGCCAGGTGTGGTGGTACATGCCTTTAATCCCAGCACACTGAGGCAGAGGCAGGCAGATCTCTTCGAGTTTGAGTCCAGCCTGGTCTACAGAGTGAGTTCCAGGACAGCCAGGGCTACACAGAGAAACCCTGTCTGGAAAAACCAAAAACCAAAACCAACAAAACAAAACAAAAAACCAACCAACTAATAAAACAAACAAACACCCAAATCACTGTAGTTTGGGAGGCTTAAACAAGAAACATTTATTTTGGACTGATCTGGAATTCAATTCAGGATTTTGGCACATTTAGATTCTCCTTGGCTTGCTGACGAGGTGCTGTGGTTTTGAATGTGTAAGCTCTGCCAAACTCATGTCAAATCTATTTGTCCTTGTAATAGCAGTAAGAAGTGGAACCTAGCCAGGTGGTGGTGGTGCACGCCTTTAATCCCAGCACTCGGGAGGCAGAGCCAGGTGAATCTGTGTGAGTCTGAGCCAGCCTGGTCTACAGAGCGAGCTCCAGGACAGGCACCAAAACTACACAGAGAAACCCTGTCTCGAATTGCCCCCCCCCCCAAAAAAAGAAGTGGGTTGTGCGGTGGTGGCGCACGCCTTTAATCCCAGCACTTGGGAGGCAGAGCCAGGTGGATCTCTGTGAGTTCAAGGCTAGCTTGGGCTACCAAGTGAATTCCAGGAAAGGCGCAAAGCTACACAGGGAAACCCTGTCTCGAAAAACCAAACAAGAAGGAGGAGGAGGAGGAGGAGGAGAAGAAGAGGAACCTTATGTTTTTTGTTTTTTGAAGCAGGGTTTCACTGTAACCCAAGATGACCTAGAACTCACTCGGTAGTGCAGGCTAGCCCAGACTAGCCTTAAAATTCATGGATATTCTCCCAGCTCAGGCTCTGGAGTGCTAAGATTAAAGTGTATGCCATCACATCTGGCTTATACAGTAACCTTTTAAGGTCTACGAAAAATCCTACTTGAATTGTCTCATGCTTCTAATTCTAGCATTCATGAGGTCAAGGCAGGAAGATTGTTGCAGTTTTGAGGCCAGCCTGGTGTGGTGATATATTGTGTACCCTAATAAATTTGCTTGGGGATTGGAGGACAGGGCCAGCACCTAGATTAGACATAGAGGTCAGGCAGTGGTGGCACACACCCTTAATCCTATCACTCGGGAGGCAGAGATTGTCTGGATCTCTGTGAGTTCAAAACCACTCTGGGAACAGAGCCAGGCAGTAGTGGCGCACACTTTTAACTCAGCACTTGAGATCTCATGTCTTTGCTTGGGAAGGACACATGCTTAACCCCAGGAAGTAATATGGAAGGAGACAGAATGGTATATAAGGTGAGGAAACAGGAACTTACACTCTTGAGACTGAAGATTTTGTAGAGGTAAGAACATGGCTGGCTTGCTCTCTGATCTTTTAGCTTTCACCCCAATACCTGGCTCCAGGTTTTTTTTTTTTTTTAATTAATAAGACCTTTTAAGATTCATGTTACAATCTGGTCTACATAGTGAGTCCTAGGCCAGACTGGGCTAGAGAGTAAGATCCTGTCTCACAGAACAAAAATGAATACATAAAATAGTTTGTACTAAAGAGTCTCCCTAACTTGAATTTATTGATTTATTTTTCATAGATTTATTTGTTTAGTGGTGCTGGGCCTGAACTGTGCATGGCTAGGCATGCATTTTAATTTTGAACTTACATTCTTCACCCAATCTGAATTTATTTTGGACAACATCCACCAATTCTAGCAACATCTTCTACCCCAGGTAGATAGATTGTGCTTTTACACCCAGTCCATTGTGCACCACGAGGAAGAAGAGAGACAGCACTTATGGGTTCCAAAGATTTTAATAAATCACTACGTAAGCGGTCACTGATGGATCAGGGCTGCAGGACAAGGACTCGGGAGTCTTGTTTCTCCTGGCAGCCCTGAGCAGGGGCAGAAGTGGGGTTCATAAGCATAAAATCCACAAACATTTGTTGCCAAGTTACACTTACATTTTTCACCAATCAAAGATTAGGGACTTTCCTTGTGTGTTCCATCATTGTCAACCGACACAAAAATGGGAGCTTTTCAGTCCAACCGATCAGATTCGTTTGTTCTTTCTGTGGTTAGGAACAGCCATAATGTTTTAGAGAACTAAGGGGCATAGCAGACTATTTCTATTGTTTAAGGAAGAGGTTGGTCAGCCAATGGAAAGTTCTCAGCTCCCCTAGGGCTTGGGAACTTGAACTGTGTATCACCCTACAGGTAAAATGGAGTCTGAAGTCAAAATGGCAGTGCTCAGGCCAAGGTGCTTGTGCCTGTTCCCTTCAGTGTCACCCACACTCATCAGAACTCCAGGACTAGTGAGGTGGATCCCTGGAGAACTGGAGTTGCTAGGAGGCTATCAGTTCTTTCCCTTACCATGGAAACACTAAGAGCTGGGAGTTTTGGTTTTCCCACATGCTGAGCAGAGGGGAGAACCAGGAAGTAGTGTCTGCCAGCTCAGACGCTGTGTAGCTAGACTGCACCAGATTATTAGAACTCCAAGATGCAAGGCCTGGAAGTCAGTCCTTTGGGGAGCTGAATTGGAAGAGCTAGGGTACTGAGCATGCAGGTGAAACCAGGGGGTCTGGAAGCCGCTTCCTAATTGTATGGTGGTACTGTGGTCAGGGTCTCTGAAGAGAGGATGTCCTGAATCTTTGTAGGGACACTGGGGAACACAGTTTGTGTGTTTGCAGGTACTGGAGACTTCATTCGTTTCTGGCTTTTTACACGTGGAGTTTGTACTTGAGGGGAAACCCAGGTCCTCTTACTCAACTATGCTAAAAGTGCCAGTCTAGAGAGAGAGATTTTCTAATGATCTTCAGTTGTTCTCATTATATAATTTTAACACAAAAAGCATCTTTTGGGGGCTGATATTCAGAATGCTATATTTATTGGAAGTTATTTACAGTAATGTACTAACATTTTCTTTATTCCTTTTAGATAACATGAAATTCCCTATTACGATTACTGTTGAACCATGTATAACATTGAAGGGAACCAGTGGATTTATATATATCAAGTTTATTCCAAGTAAGTACAAATAGAAACTTTCATTTTTGTAATCAGCTGAAGGGCTTTAGAAATTCAACCAGAATAATTCTGTTCCAAATATATTTGTGTTTGTTATCTACTGCTTTACTATAAGTTACCACATTCTTAGTCTAGTGGCTTAACACAGCACATATCTGTAGGTGGAATTTTCCTGTCCCAGCAGCCATTTCCAAATCACCACACAGAGGCTTATATTAATTGTAAATGCTCAGCCGATAGCTTAGGCTTGTTATTAGCTAACTCTTACACTTACATTAACCCATATTTAAAAAAATATATTTTATTTTATTTTAATGTGCATTTGTGTTTTTGCCATGGGTGTCAGGGTCCCCTGAAGCTGGAGTTACAGATAGGTGTGAGCTGCCATGTGGGTCTTGGGAATTGAACTCGGGTCCTCTGGAAGAAGAGTCAGCACTCAACCCCTGAGTCATCTCTCCAGACCTAACCCATATTTCTTATTTACACTCTGCTACGTGGCTCATGGCTTGTTACCTCATTTTCTACACATCCTGTTTCCTTGGTGGCTAGCTGGCATCTCCTCTGACTCCAAGCAAGCTTTATTTGTCAGAACATGATCAAAGTATCATACAACACATATCTATTGTCTTTATGGGATGGTAGTCTGGACATGGCTTACCTCATGTTGTTCAGAGTCCCCCATAAACCTATAATCAAGATATTGACACGGTTTGGGATCAGCTATGGAAGGAACTACTGCTAAGCTCATGTGGTTGTTGGCAGTATTCAGTTTCTGAATTCTGGCTATTGGCTTACATGAACCTTATTACCATAGCTGCTTGCTTCATCAAAGCTGGCAAAGGATAACAAGATGAAAGAGTATTATATGGCTTGATCAAAGAAGTGATACTCTGTCATTTTTTGCTGTATTCTAGACCAATTCACAGTCATATGGAGGGTTTTACAAGGACATAGGGTAGAAATGGAAATAACTTCAACCTTTCAATAATGATGGCCTTTGTCAACCTTTAGCTATTCAGAGTTTCAATTAGAAAATCTGTGTGTGACCAAACCAGGATTTTTTCTGAAACAGGGTTTATCTGTATAACAACTCTGGCTATCCTGGAACTCAATCTGTAGACCAGGCTGGCCTTGAACTCACAGAGATTTGCCCACCTCTGCCTCCCAAGTGCTGGGATTAAAGTATTCACCACCACATCTAGCTCCCAGAAAATGAATTCTAATCTTTAGCACTATGGTCTCTGTTCTCAGCACAGACTTGGAGCACATTTTATACTTTACAGAATGCTATCATGCGAATAACAAGCTTTTATAAAAGACATATTTTTTTTAATTATTTTACTTATGTATATGTGTGTATATATCTATCTGTGTGTTTACCATATGTGTGAGTGCCTGTGGAGTCTAGAGCAGAACATTAGATTCCATGGAACTGTAGTTACAGATGGTTGGGTGTGAGTTGCCCAGTATGGGAACTGAATTTGGGTCTTTTTGAAGAACATTCTTAACTACCGAGCCGTCTCTCTAGTAGATTAGCCATCTCCCTAATAACAATACTTTGTTGTTGCTGTTGTTTTCTCTTTCCTTCTGCTTTATGAGTCAAGGTGTCCAGCACAAATTGGCCTAGGAATTGTGGCAACCTTCCCATCTCTGCCTCCCCAGTGCTGGGTTTACATGTCTGTCCCACTATGTCTAATATCATGTAGATAAGCTTAAAGAAACATTCCCTCTTCCTCAGATTGTAGCTTAGAAGTTAAAGGCAGCTGAGAATGAAGCTCGGTGTGGTGGTGTAGGCCTTTAATCCCAGCACTTGGGTAGAGGCAGGTTGATCTCTGTGAGTTCAAGACCAACCTCATCTATATAGTGAGTTCCAGGACAGCCAACGTTACTTAGTGAGACCCTGTTTCAGTCAGAGAAGGAAGGGGAGAGAAAGAGAGAGAAAGAGAGGAAGAGGGAGAGGGAGAGGGAGAGAGAGAGGGAGAGAGAGAGAGAGAGAGAGAGAGAGAGAGAGAGAACTTGAGAATGATAAATGAAATTGGCTGTTAGTTTTCCTGAATCTAATTGTTGGATTTTGACTTTGATGCATTGACTGCATTTATTTACTCATTAGGAGGAATCACACAGGATGTAGGGCAAGTGAAAAAGGGTGGTAGCAGCAGCCTTGAAGCTGGGCAGAAAGAAGAGTCTAGAGGCTCGATTATGTAGAATGAAGTTCAAGTCATGGGGCTAGTGTTGTTGCACAAATGTTAATAGGTCTTATAATAAAAAACCCGGTGCCAGATATTGGGGTAAATGCTGAAAGATCAGAGAGACAAAGGAACAAGCCACCTCTTGCCTCTAGGACTCCTCAGCCCGAAAAGCCTCAGCCAATAGGCCTCTAGCCAAATGAGCGTCCTCAGCTGAAAAGGCTTTAGTTCCTGTCTCCTCATGCCTTATATACCTTTCTCCACCCAGCCATCACTTCCTGGGATTAAAGGCGTGTGTGCTTCCCAAGCAAAGGCATGAGATCTCAAGTGCTGGGATTAAAGGTGTGTGCCACCACTGCCTGACTGTTTCTCTCCTAGACTGAGTCAATCTCATGTAGCCCAGGGTGGCTTTGAACTCACAGAGATCCAGATGGATCTCTGCCTCCCAAGTGCTAGCACTAAAGGCATGTGCCACCACTGCCTGGCCTCTATGTTTAATCTAGTGGCTTGTTCTGTTCTCTGATCTTCAGGCAAATTTTATTAGGGTACACAATATGTCACCATAGGCTAGGGATATAGCTCAGTGGTAAAGTCTTGGTTGATGTGTGAACTCCCCTGCAAGAAGCTGTCAGTACAGCAGAAGAGGCATATCTCACCAAAAACGTGTTGGATAGGTAAAATGACAGCTAGAAGCCTTCATGGCAGCAAAGCAATGCTTCAACCCTACTTGACCAAGGGTAAAAGAAATAGTAGAAATTTTGACCAAGTTAAGGCTCTGCGATTTCTTTTTTAATTGTTCCCAGGCTCTGGTGTGCCTTATCCTTAGGCGTTAGCATGTGATGATTTGTACAGTGAGGGATCTCACTTTCGGTGAATTGTTTACCTGTTGTTGTTTATATTTTACTCTTTTTTGGGGGTCCAGCTACCCACTTCCCAAATAAATCACACACAGAGGTTTATTCTTAATTATAAATGTCCAGCCTTAGCTTGGCTTGTTGCTAGCCAGTTTTACTTAACTTATCCCAGTCTACCTTTTGCCTCTGGGCTTTTTCCTTTTCTTACTTCTGTAATCTTACTTTCACTCTTCCTCCATGTCTGGCTGTGTGACTGTGTGGCTGTGTGGCTGGTCCCTGAAGTCCTCCTCTCCTTGTTCTCTTGTTCTTTCTTCCCTTTACTCCTAGATTTTTCCTTCTATATATTCTCTCTGCCTGCCAGCCCCACCTATCCTTTCTTCTGACTTGCTATTGGCCATTCAGTTTTTTACTAGACCATCAAGTGTTTTAGACAGGCATAGTAACACAGTTTCACAGAGTTAAACAAATGTACTATAAGCAAAAATAACACCTTAAAATAATATTCCCCCAAATTTCTCCTTAAAAAATATGTTGTATTTCCAGTCCCAAATAATAAAAAATACATGTCATCAGCACTTAGAGTTCTCTGAGAGGCAAAGCCAAAGAAGGAATTAAACAAACTAGACGATTTGGGGGTGGCATTGAGGGACACAGGCTTGTGAGAGGATAGTACAAAAGACATGCAGGGATTGAGCCTGGAGTGCAGACCCGATCCCTTTGAAAAGCAAAAGAGGCTAGCATGGTGATAAGTCCTTGTAGTCATATGGGACAGAAGCAGGAAGATTGCTTGAGTTCATGATTGCTGAGGCCATGTTTCAAACTCAAAGAGAATCATAAAAACCTGCCCACCCATTCAACCTATTAACCAACCAAGGGAAAAGAAAGGAAGAGAGTTAGGATGATCCTCATCAATCTGAAATTCACCATTGAGTGCAAGTCATTGAGGACCCCCCAGTATAAAGATCACCTGTCATAAGAGTTCCAAGGCATGCCCTGTGGTCATGGCACACACCTTTATTCCCACTCGGGAGGCAGAGGCAGGTGGATCTTTGTGAGTTCAAGGCTAGCCTGGGCTACAGAGTGAGTTCCAGGAAAGGCACCAAAACTACACAGAGAAACCCTGTCTCGAAAAACAAAGCAAAACAAAACAAAAAAACAAAACAAAACAAAACAAAAGAGTTTCAAGGCAGAGCCTGGAGATATGGCGTAGCAATTATGAGGACTTGCTGCTCTTCTAGAGACCAGAGTTCAGTTCCCAACATGCATATGGAACAGCTCACAACTTCTTGTAACTCCAGCTCTAGGGGATCTGATGTGATCTGGCTTCTGTAAGCAACTATATACACATACAAATAGTCTCACACAGACCCACATACACAGAATAAAAAAATAAATCAATAGGAACTGGAGAGATGACTCAGTGGTTAAGAACATTAGCTGCTCTTGCAGAGGACCTAGGTTCGAGTCCCAAAATCCACATGGTGGATCACAACTGTCTGTAACTCCAGTTCCAGGAGATCCGATGACCTTTTCTGGCCTCTGCAGCACCAAGCAGGCAAATGGTTCACAAACATGGGCAAGACATCCAAAATATATAGAAAAATAGAATAAAATGAAATAATTTTTTAATTAAAAAAATCAGGAGCTGGGTGTGGTGCACTGTGGAAATACATTGTGTCCTCCAATATATTATGTACCCTAATAAAGCTTATCTGGGGTCAGAGGACAGAAGAGCCACTAGATTAGACATAGAGGCCAGACAGTGGTGGCACACATGCCTTTAATCCTAGCATTTCGGAGGCAGAGATCCATCTGGATCTCTGAGTTCAAGGCCACACTGGAAATAGCCAGGCAGGGTGGCACACACCTTTAATCCCAGCACTTGAGATCTTATGTCTTGCTTGGGAAAGACACACCCAGGAAGTGATGGTAGGGAGCAGGAAAGTGTATAAGGCATGAAGACCAGGACCAGAGGCTTTTAAGCTTTTCAGCTTTTCAGCAGCAGTTCAGCTGAGATCCATTTGGGTGAGGACTCAGAGGCTTCCAGTTTGAGGAAAAAGTATTAGCTGAGAAGGTGGCGAGGTGAGGTTAGCTGTGGCTTGTATTTCTCTGCTTTCTCAGTTTTTCACCCCAATATCTGGCTCTGGGTTTTGTTTTTTATTAATAAGACCATTTAGCAATTCATGTTACATTTGGTGTTCAACTTTTGGGGCAGGAACTCACAAAAAAGTCACTTGCCTTTGGCTTTGCAGTCCCCAGCTTAGGCCTGAGCTACATGTTGCAGGTTGTGGTGGTGCACACCTGTCGGAATTGCTGAAGAAGGCAGAGGCAGGAGGATCCAGAGTTCGAGGCCAGCCTGGGAGGCTTACTGAGGAGAAGCTGCCACTGAGGCCTGGACGGACCACAAACGGTGGCAGCGGGACCATGGAGGCAGCGGTGGCTGCTGTTCCAAGTTGCCGGCTATTTTTCACTGTGTTGGTGGCCGTGGTGACACTGACACTGGGGATGAAGGGTTTATTGCTGTTTGTTCAGAGAACAATTGCCAGGACCACTGTGTTACAAGAAAACATCAGCAAAAGGTTGGTTTGGAGAAGTTTGGCAAGGCAAGTGGTGGGGAGAAGTTGCTGTGAAGATATTCTCTTCTAGGGAAGAACGTTCATGGTTCTGAGAGGCAAAGATTAATCAGACTGTGATGTTATGCCATGAAAACATCCTAGGATTTGTAGCAGCAGACAACAAAGACAATGGCACATGGACTCAGCTGTGGCTGGTGTCTGATTACCACGAGCATGGATCCCTTTTTGATTACT
Source organism: Peromyscus nudipes (assembly GCA_902168325.1). NCBI lineage: Eukaryota > Metazoa > Chordata > Mammalia > Rodentia > Cricetidae > Peromyscus > Peromyscus nudipes. The sequence goes on along the minus strand of CABHPH010136428.1, from coordinate 22,820 downwards.
TGGATACACTGTTACAGTGGAAGGGATGATCAAACTCGCCCTGTCCATCTTCACATGGAGATGGTTGGTACCCAAGGAGAGCCAGCTATTGCTCATAGAGATTTGAAATAAAAAAATACCTTGGTGAAGAAGAATGGAACCTGTTGTATTGCAGACTTGGGAATGGCTGTGAGACATGATTCTGCCACAGCTATAATTGATATTGCTCCAAACCACAGAGTAGGCACACACACACACACACACACACACACACACACACACACACACAAATTCTGCAGGGAACCATGACCACACCTAACAGCGACTTTGAAATCTCCAAAAAGAGGATGGGACCCCACAACAATGATTTGATTAGGACAGTGATAACGCCATTAAGCTGACAAACACCACCCAAAGATTGGCTTTGGACTATAAACTTCTCAGGACAATTTTGAGATGGTTAGCTGAGATGATCCAGCCTCACAGTTACTAGAGCAAGGACTTGAGACAAGCCCTGCACTTTCCCATTATGGAGAGACTGGACAACTGATACAGTTAACTCTCTCAGGACTTGACAATTAACCCCAAAATTTTCTTTTCAGGATCCCCTAAAGATGCCTTCACCCCCAGAGAGCAGGAAATAATTTAAGAAAGTGATGCCCACATTCCCAAGAGGTGGGGTGGGTGGTTTTTGGTCATTCAATGGGTTATGGATAATTGTCATTGTTTAGGATGGTTAGTTATAAGTTGATAATGGTCAGGACAAAAAGCTAAACAAGGAGATTAGATTCAGGGTTTTTGTTTAAAAAAAAAGAAAAAAAAGATTTAGATAAGAGGTAGATTATTGAATCTACTCTGAAAAGAAAAAAGGGAAGATATAGAAATGATAAAAAGGTAGATTATTGAGTCTACTATGAAAAGAAAAAAGAGAATATGGATATGATAAGATAAAAAGGTAGATTAGTGAATCTACTTTTATAAAGGAACTATTTGTTTTAAATATTTTACATTGGATTGGATTTTTCTATATTGTATACAAATTGGACTCACCAAAATAGGATAAATAATGAAATTTTTTGTCTGAATTTGTCAAATGTTAATGGACTGGACACTGTTAATGTATATAATGGAGGTTTTTTTTTTGCCTGAATTTGTTAAATGTTAATGGACTAGACATTCTTAATGTAATTATTGACTATATATTGTATACACTTATTGTACTTATTTGATATAGTTTTTTATATTAGTTATAACCTTTTATTATTTTAGACAAAAAGGGGAAATGTGGTGCTACATTGTGTCCTCCAATATTTTGTGTATCCTAATAAAACTTATCTGGGGTCAGAGAGCAGAAGAGCCACTAGATTTGACATAGAGGCCAGATAGTGGTGGCACATGCCTTTAATTCTAGCATTCAGGAGGCAGAGATCCATCTGGATCTCTGTGCCTTCAAGGCCACACTGGAAATAGAGCCAGGCATGGTGGCACACACCTTTAATCCCAGCACTTGAGATCTCACATCTTGCTTGGGAAAGAAACACACCTTTCATCCCAAAAGGTGATGGTAGGAAGCAGAAAAGTATATAAGGCATGAGGACCAGGAACCAGAGGCTTTTAAGCTTTTAGGCTTTTTAGCAGCAGTTCAGCTGAAATCCATAGAACAGCCAGGGCTACATAGTGAGACCCTGTCTCAAAATCAACCAATCAACCAGCCATGTCAGGACTTATAAGAACAGCTTGCATCAAGGGTGCTTGAGGAGTTTGACCATTTCAGGGTAAGCTGGTCCAAGTGTAAGGCCTGTAACTGAGTGCTAAATAGATCTAAGGTCCTGCAGCAATAGCCTGTCAGCTAACTACCTTCCTACAACAGTTTCTTTAGCAGGAAATTTGAGTGGTATACCTTCATTGCCACCACAAATATGTTATTATTCACTCGATATCACATAATAAACTATACAAATCCAGTAGCAAAATAACTATTTAGTCATCTTTTATAGTACTTCACAATTATGATCCCTAGAATTTACCATTATCTCTATAAAGCCTGGAGCCCATTCATAAAACCAGGCTTGTTTTTATGGTTTTATTTCTACCTAAATTTAATAAGAGCTATAATTATAAGCTTGAGTCAAAAATTGAGTGGGAATGGGAATGATATCTTCTGGTTCTTTCCAGGCTTACTAGCCAGTCTTTGTATAATAGAAACAAGTTGACAGCAAACCATGTAGTAAGTCCCTTCAGTGTCAGTTCTGGCAGTTCCTGGAGTTGTCCTAGGCAAACTCAAAAATATCTCCCTTTGTTCCATCATGATGGCCACTGTGCTTCTTGTCTCCCAGTCCAACACTCAACTCACATTGCTGCCCTTGACCAGCTAAGCCTCAGAAGTGATATGTCGCTATAACCATTGTTCGTAACTGTGACTGGAGTCCTGTCCAAGACCAAAGGCTTCTCAAGACTTTGTAAGGGACTAAGATATCACAGCAGGACTTCCTTTCCTGGAGTCGCTGGACCTCTGGGGGTCTAGAAGGAGGCCCTTTGCGTTGTTATACTGTCTGCCACGTGTGCTGCACAGAGCACGAGCTCTGTGTCTCACGAATTCCTTGCGGAATCATCTCTTCCACTCATACACACTCCTGCTTTTAGAGAGTCCATGGGACCAACTTTTTTTTTTTTTTTAAGATTTTTAACTGGCCCCATAATAATCTTTTCCATGCCTGACCCAGGAAGTATCGATGTGGAGAAAATGTAGGCCGTTTGGTGGTCTTCAGGCTTGGAGCATTACGTACCTCTGCTGACACTGTGGTAGTAGGGATAGAAAGGGCACTAGTAAGATTTAGGAGGACAGTAGGGTTCTACTGTCAGTGAAGTAGAATAAAGTAGAAAAGATCAATTATTAGATGCCAATTTGTAGTGGTATTGTGTTCCCCAAAATATTGTGCATGCTAATAAACTTATCTGGGGTCAGAGAAGAGAACAGCCACAATAGTAAACATAGAGGATAGGCAGTGGTAGCACACGCCTTTAATCCTAGCATTCCAGAAACAGAGATCCCTCTGGATCTCTGTGAGTTCAAGGCCACATTCAAAACAGCCAGGCATGGTGACACACGCCTTTAATCCCAGAAAGTGAGCCTTTAATCCCAGGAAGTGATGGCAGATAGCAGAAAGGTATATAAGGTGTGAAGACCAGGAACTAGAAGCATTTGGCTGGCTAAGCATTCAGGCTTTTGAGCAGCAGTTCAGCTGAGAGCCATTGGGATGAGGACACAGAAGCTTCCAGTCTGAGGAAACAGGATCAGCTGAGGAACTGTCGAGGTGAGGAAGCTGTGGCTTGTTCTGCTTCTCTGATCTTCCAGCATTCACCCCAATACCTGGCTTCGGGTTTGTTTTTATTAATAAGACCTTTAAGATTCCAGCAACACTGATTTGTTGATTTAGTTAGTGATTTGCATAAACCACTGCTTGTACTGCCTGTTTGCCAAGCATGACTCCACCGCTACCGAAACAGGATGACCTGGGGAGTCGCTGGAGCAATTGGTTGCTGCTCTTAACCTTCTGACTGCCACATATGCTTCTTGCTTGCCCACTCCACTTTGTAGTTTTAAGGTATAAAACGAGGATGCAAACTGGAGCCAGGATCAAAGCCTTTCTGGAGCTGTCCTGGCTTCAATCCACTGGTGACATCTCTCTTCCACTCTCAGTGGTATAAGAGTGCTTTTTCCAGAAACATTCCTGGTAACACCAGTTTGATGTTCATAATGGGGACAATACTTTTGAGTTTGTTGTATGAGGGAAATGAGAAACATTTGACTAAAGATGTAGAATAAGTATATGGTCATGTGGTATTGAAAGCCAGGGAGAACGTTCAGGGTGAACTGAACTGAACTGAAGATGAACCTTGTAACACAAATTGCTAAATGGTCTTATTAATAAAAAACCCAGAGCCAGATATTGGGGTAAAAACCTGAGAGATCAGAGGAATAGGAAAAGCCACAGCCAACCTTACCTTACAGAAGTGTCAGTCTCCAAAGAAAGCTACTTCCTGTATATCCACGCCTTTCTTTTTGTCTTTTTTTTTTTTTTGAGCTGAGGACCAAACCCAGGGCCTTGTGCTTGCTAGGCAAGTGCTCTACCATTGAGCTAAATCCCCAACCCCTCCTATATACCTTTCTGTTCTGCAATCTCACTTTCTCTCTCCGCCCAGTTACATCACTTCCTGTCTATCTGTACAGCCCTCTAGACCTTTATGGTTAGTGCTGGGATTAAAGGCATGTGTCACCATGCCTGGCTGTTCCTAGTGTGGTCTTGAACTTACAGAGATCCAGGTGACTCTGCCTCCTGAATGCTAGGATAAAAGGCATATGCTACTATTGCCTGACTTCTATGTAATATAGTGGCTGGCTTTCCCCCCTGATCTTCAGATATGCTTTATTGGGGTGCACAAATAAGATATCACCACAGAACGTTATGAAAGAAGACCCAATGACATAGAGTGAAGAGGAGTCAGAGATTTGGGGGGCACAATGGAAGAAGGTGGTAGAACCAGCCTCAGAGAGGGGCCAAGAGAAGTGTCTGACAGTTTTGTCAAGCACAGCCGAGTTCAATTTGAAAATGGAAAAGCTGCTTGTTATTGACCTATAGTGATTTATGATGAATTTGTCATGCCTTTAACTCCAGCATTCAGAGGCAGAGGCAGCTGGACCTCTGTGAATTCAAGGCTAACCTGATCTACCTAGTGGTTTCCAGGCCAGCCAAGGGTGCACAGTGAGACCCTGTCTTCTTTCATTATATATAACATTATCCATCTTCTCCTTTTGGGACAAATGATTAATTCTGGAGAGTCAGAAAACGTGTGTTTTAAAATCAGGGCTTCCTACTTGCTATGGCAAGCGCTGTACCTCTGACCTATGTAGTAACGCCTGTCCTTTTGACTTTTTACTTTGTGACAAGGTCTGAGTTGTCAAGGATTTGCCTTGAAATTACTCTGTAGCCCAGACAGGTTTTGAACTTGTGAGTCTCCTACTTCAATCTTCTTCTTTTTATTATTTTATTTTTTTCAAGCCAGGGTCTCTATATGTAGATCAGGCTGGCCTTGAACTCAGAGCTGGATCTGCCTCTGCCTCATGAGTGCTGGAATTAAAGGTGTGCACCACCACACTTGGTCTTCAATTCTATTCTTAGGCAATGTTCATCCAAACTTCCAAAGCTGGTGAGCTGATTAGTTCCAGTTCCTTCCTTTCCTTAGAATTTTCTGGTGAGCTTACCAAAACTAAAAATCTTACATCTTTGTTAGTTGTCACGATCTGAGTATTTCAGGTGTGTGTGTGTGTGTGTGTGTGTGTGTGTGTGTTTGGCATATTTTACGTAGCTGTCACTGTGGAACATTCAATTTTTCTACAAAATTGCCTTGTTAGAACTTCAGTTTTATTATTGGAATAAGGATACTAGTACCTCATAGATAGCTGTGATGAAGCAATGTAGGAAAAAAAGCACAAAGCCCACACTAAGGACACAACAAACACTCTGTACAGAAGAATGTCTTACTGGAGGGACTAAAGGGATGTTTTTTTCTTTCAAAGGGAGAGACTTAAAAAAATTATATTTCAACCTCTCCATCAATGTCAACTCTGTAGAGGTGCCAATGCGCAAAGAAGTTATTTGCCACGGATATGATGATGATTATTCTTTTTGCAGAGCTCTGAAAGGAGGTAAGCATTTGACTTGTGCTACTTATAGAGTAGACCATAATTCTTTGCGAGGCTGTTAGGACAAGGAAACACTGGAGACATGAAGCTCCTTTACTGATAATAATGCTCGGGTTCCCTCTAAAGTTTCACTCTTTGAAGCATAAATATTTTATAGTAGTGTTTTCATGTCATTACTAAAATGGTGCAGCATGAATGTATTGGAAGGGATATTAAGTATTCACCTGTTAGATGAAGATCTCACATTTACTTTTGGCTACTGATGTCTTTTTCTAAACATTGCATGTCTGGCTTTCCATGGGCACTTGTCTGGTTTTGCTCCACACTTGTATTGGTTTCTTTAATGATCTCCTCTTTATTTCAATCCTGGAATTGTTGTTATTATTATTACCGCCATCATTGACTTTTGAGTGTCATTTGAGCCCTGGATGGTATCAAACTCTTTATGTAGTCAAGGCTGGCTTTGAACTTCCTAATCTTCATGCCTCCATTCTCCCCTCCCTTTTTTTTGTTGTTGTTGCTGATGTTTTTCAGACAGGGTCTTTCTATGTGACCCCAGCTGTCCTGGAACTCACTCTGTAGACCAGGCTGGCCTCTAACTTGGAGATCTACCTTCCTCTGCCTCCTGAGTGTTGGGATTAAAGATGTGTGCCACCACAGCCCTGATTGTTGTGGTTTTCTGTAATTGTCTCCATCTGTTGCAAGGAGACTTTTCTTCAATTAGGGATGAGTTCTTGTGTTTTTAAATGAATGAATGTTGTTTATGTAGTTGCAAGTATATTGTGCTGCAAGTTTTTATTTTCTTTTCAAGAAATTAAATTTACTCCTTGAATAGATACTTTACTTGTTCAAAAAATCAAGACATAGCTAGGCGGTGGTGGGGCATGCCTTTAGTCCCAGCACTTGGGAGGCAGAGCCAGGCCTCTGTAAGTTTGAAGCCAGCCTGGTCTACAGAGCAATATCCAGGACAGGTACCAAAATTACACAGAGAAACCCTGTCTCAAAAAAACAAAACAAAAATCAGGACATAAATATTAGAAATAGATGTTTCACTTAGTGGGTGTTTTGGTTTGTTTTTGTTAACTTAACACAAACTAGAGTCACCATGGAAGAGTGGACCTCAACTGAGTAACAGCCTACATTAGATTGGCCTGTGGGCTTGTCTGTGGGACATTGTCTTGATTAATGATTAGTGTGGCTGGTGTCACCTCTGGGAAGGTAGTTTTGGGTTGTTAAGAAAAGTTGGGATGAATTCAGTAAGTACCATTGATCAGTGGTCTCTGCTTCAGTTCCTGCCTCCAGGTCCCTACCTTGAGTTCCTGTCTTGGCTTCTGTAATTTGTAAGCCAAATAAACCCTTTCCTCTCTGTAGATGTAACCAACCGTCTTATTAAATAAGAAACACAGAGCCAATGTAAGGAAAAAGCCCAAGAGGTCAGAGCTAAGAGTCTTACCACTTTCCACCAGCTAGCCTCTCCCGCCAAGAGACCTCTCCGAAAAGGAACTACTTCCTGTGCGTTCGCTTTTAAATAAGAGTTCTGTTCTGCCTTCTCATTGGTTGTAAACCCAACTACGTGACTGCCTCGTTGCTGCCTGTCTGTACAGACCTCCAAGTCTTCTATGGTTGGTATTGAGATTAAGGGCGTGTGTCTCCAATGCTGGCTGTATCCTTGAACACACAGAGATCTACCTAGTTCTGCTTACCAAGTGCTGGGATTAAAGGCGTGGACCACCACCGCCCTGGCTTTCACTATGGCTTGCTAATAGCTCTGACCCCTAGGCAACTTTATTTATTAACATACAAATAAAATCACATTTCAGTACAACTAGAATACCACTATACCTCTCTAAGATGGTTTTGGTCATATGCCAGGGTCCAGCCTCTTCTCGAGTTCAGGTCCGGAGATGGGGAAGGGATGTTGGTGCAAGGAAACATTCTGACCACCAGGTGGATTGCACTCAAGCGGCATCTAATAGCTTGAGCTGTCTTTATTTATATATTATATTTTAACAGAGTTCTTTTTTTCCTACCAGGCTTACATGAAACAGCTTTATTATTGTCTTCTTTTTTTCTCTTTTAAGAAATACATCATAATCATTATAAAAGCCCCCGTTTTTCCCCTTTATGCTTCCCCAAATACACTTTCCCACCCCCTATATAACCTTATTCTAGATACAGTTCAGCATTTTTGCAGGCTTAACTAAATATCGAGCCAGACACATCCTGCTCCTGCAGCACTGTGTCAGCTGGCAGCTACTTGCGGTTACAAAGTTAAAAAGTAACAGACACGGGTACAGTGCTTTAAGGACAACAATATCCAAACCCAAACAATTTGTTGATGTCTGCAAGATATGCTTTTATACAGTTCCCTTTTCTATAAGAGGGTCCCACTTCTCAATATCTTTGTAAAAGGCAAACTTTGATAAGACATTCTTTTTCTATCCTACTATACCATACTTCTTCCACCAATATAAGCTCCTATGTATGGCAAAGATGATCTCTCCATCGCACATTTTACATTGCATTTTCCCTCTTGGAGCATATCAGATCCTATATGCTTGGTGTCCAGGGAACTTAATCTTAACAGTTGGCACTATGTGTATGCCTGAGGCTTTTTCCCTATTCTGTGTGTGTATGTCTTACTCTCCTTTCCAGAACTGTGAGACATGGTTAATGTTTCAAATGTTGTTTTCTCATGTCTACCTAAGTCTCTCTATTGAGTGAGAAAAGGTCCCAGGATTAGAAATTGTAGTTAAGAGTTCCAGATAAGAGATTTGAGAAGCATTAGTCTTCTGCTGAATCTTAGGGGAAAATATTTGAGAAAGAACAGAATTTCCAGAGAAAATTACAGCTTTTGCTTGTGTGACTAACAAAATAAAACTAAAAACTGCCCAAAGAATCAATAATATAATGAAAGAGAAAAGAACCTGCAAGATGCATGAATTCAGCAAAGTCCTGTGCTGCTCTACAGTCCACTAGTCCTTGTCAAGTGAGAGACCATCTTCCACGGGCATTGCCTCGTGGAAACCCGTTGGACAGGCATTCATATGATGATCTAAGACTAGGCTGCATGGCTCCCAACAGTCATGGTGTTTATCACAGTAACAGAAACCAAACTAAGACATTGGATATGCTCTCTTTTTACTTAATATTTGAATAATATATTAATTTCCTTCTACTGCTTTCCATATTATGAAGAATTGAATTAGCTACTTTTCTCATGTTGAGACCAAATCCTGACAAAAAGCAATGTAAGAGAAGAAATATTGGGTCTGGTGAGACTCAGTGGTTAGGAGCACCTTCTGCTCTTCTAGGAGACCCATGTTTGGTTCTTAGAACCCACAACTCACAACTGTCTGCAATTCCAATTCCAGGAGATTTAACACCCTCTTCTGACCTGCTTGGACACCATTCAAGCATGTGGTACACATATAGACATGCAGGCAAAACATTCATACACATAAAGTAAATTATTACAAAACGAGAAAGAAAAAGAGAGAAAGCAGGCAGTGGTGGCACACACCTTTAATCCCAGCATTCAGGAGGCAGAGGCAGGTGGATCTCTGTGAGTTTGAGGACAGCCTGGGCTACAGAGCCAGTTCTAGGATAGCCAGGGCAGTTACACAGAGAAGCCCTATCTCAAAAACCCAAAGAGAGGGTGGGGAGGGGTTTATTTTGTCTCATGATCTGAGGGTACGTTCTTCATGTTGAATGAATGCATTCATGGAGGAATGCAGCAGGAGGGCCCTCAAGTACTTGTTCATATGTAAGCAGATTAGGAAGCAGATATCAGACAGGAAGTGGGGTATGGATGTAAAACTTGAGGCCTGTACCCAAGAGATCCTCCAGCTAGGTTCCGGTGCTCACCACCTCCCCAAACACCATCAGTAACTGGGAACCAAGACTTCAAACACACAAGCCTGTGTAGGGACATTTGACGTTCAAACCCTAACAAATAATGTAATGAATATATTTCCATGTATAGTTTTTCTTACATTTTAGACTTGAATATTCTTAAACTTGGGAGAAAGAGTTACGGATAACTGCTAGAGATTTCTGGGTTAAATCATTTGAACATATTTACAGTTTTTGTTTGTATAATCCAAGCTGCTTTTCTTTTTTTCTTTTTTTTTTAACTTTTAAAAAATGATTTATTTATTTTTATTTTATGTGCATTGGTATCTTACCTCCATTTATATGTCTATGTGGGGATGTTGGATACCCTGGAGAGAGAGTTACAGACAGTTATAAGCTCCATGTGGGTGCTGGAATTGAACCCAGGTCTTCTGGAAGAGCAGCTGAGCCATCTCTCTAGTCCCTGAATACCCACTTCTACAATGCTTTTTTTTTTTTTTTTTTGTTTGTTTCTCAAGACAGCCAAGCGGCTTTTCAAACCAATTTGTGTCTCCTGCTGTCTTAAATCAGTATTACACCCCGTCAGTTTAATCTGTCTGTGTTAGCATCCAGCATTATAACTTTAACAATGAAGTTGAAGACTTTTTGTTTTGTTTTGAGACAGGGTCTTTCTATGTATCCTTGTCTGTCCTGGAACTCTCTATGTTGAGGAAACTGGCTGTGAACTCTTAAGAGATCTGCTTGTCTTGCCTCTTGAATGCTGGGATTAAAGGAGTATACCACTGTGCGTGGGGGACCAGCCCCCACTTTTATGACCAGGGTACTCGAGCAGGGAGAAGTGGGAAATATTTAGAAAGAGATACCTAGACAACAAGAGGAAAGACAGAAACACAGGATAGCCTCGGGAGGTCAAAACCCACCAGCCCAGAATTTTATTCAAAAGGGCTTTTTAGCTGGGCAGTGGTGGCGCACACCTTTAATCCCAGCAGTTGGGAGGCAGAGACAGGCAGATCTCTGTGAGTTTGAGGCCAGCCTGGTCTACAGAGGAGATCCAGGAAAAACAAAACAAAACAAAACAAAAACCAAAAACAAAAACAAAAACAAACAAAAAAAACAAAAAAACCCAAAAAAAACAAACAAAAAACCCCCCAGGGCTTTTTATAACAATACCAAGGGGTGAGGCAAAATGACCTCCCCTTGCTAGATACAACCAAGTGTAGACCCTTCCAAACATCTGGTACTCAGGCCCATGGCCCAATCATCCTCTTATGCAGTCCTGCTGAGTAAAGCCACTAGGAAACCTTGGGCTCCAACAACCATGCCCAGCATGAAGACTTTTTAAAATTAGCACAACAGCTCACAACTGTCTGTAACTCCTGCCCCAGGGGACCTGACACCCTCACACAGACATACATGCAGGCAAAGCACCAATGTATATAAAATACAAATAAATAAATTATTAAAATTTATTATTGACTTTAAAAACTTACTCTTGAAATTTGTTTTTCTCATATAATTATTTACCACTATTCTGAGACCTGTCTTTTTTAAAAGAGGATAAAAGGTAGTTTACAAGCATGCAATTAAGTTAGCAGCATGACATGAATTAGAATAGATGGGCTGAAAGTGGAGGACAAGGATATAGAATTCATGAAATTAGAGAAGTATAAAAGTTCCTGACAAAAAGGCGTAAACTTTCTCTATGACAATGATTCTCATCTTTCCTAATGCTGTGACCCTTCAACACAGTTCCTCATGCTGTGGTGACCTCCAACCATAAAATTATTTTCACTGCTACTTCATAACTGTAATTTTGCTACTGTTATGAATCATAATGTAAATATTTGATAGGCAGGATATCTGCTATGTCAAATATGTCAACCAAAGGTGTCACAGCCCACAGGTTGAGAACCACTGCTCTAATGAGGATAACAACTGAAAAAAAACAACAAACCTAGTTTCTAAGAAGACCAGGGGGCTTGCTACGTAAGTGAAGCTTGCAGCTTGCTAGCCTGTCTTTTCACCCCATTTCTAAGTTGCCTGCTACATATAGAGTTAGAGTAGGGCATTAGGTGTGTGGCTCAGGGGCACAGGGACCTGGGTGTGTGCCTTAGCTTTTGTGCCTGTCAGCAGCACGGTCTCAGAGAGGTAACTGCTATCTCAGCCTCATTTCCTTCAGTGGTAAAATGGGGACAGTGGGACTCGCGTGTCCACAGAAGCCCACCATCATGCTGAGACTAGAGGTCCTCTTGTGTTCCTGATTTTACAGTCCTGCCATTTTGCAGTTAAGGGAGATGATGTCTGTGGTTCAGTGATGAGTCAGCAGCAGCTTAGGGAAGTAGCAGCAGGGTGGCTCCCTGCCTCTCAGTGTGGAATCCTCCACTCTGCAGTAATTTTCTCTTAAAGAAAACGTCTTCCTTTCCATTCCTGTTTTTTTTTTTTAAAGCTGTCCACCTTTTTTTTTTTTTTTTTTTTTTTTTTTAAAAAGCCATCTCTTCAGCCCCTTGTGCATTTCTCTAGACAGCTATTTTACAATGATTTTACACAATCGCTGTGGGACTGTGCCGACAGTCTATCAGAATTTTCACTTCCGTTGTCTTCATATCTGAGATGTACCAGAATCAACAGGGCCTGCCTGATTACTCTCTCTCGGCCCTTTCCAAGAAATACAGACTGAACATCATCTGAGCAGGCCATAATTTTGGTCCTGGAGGCATGAAGTTGGTTGGTTTGGTATCCTTCTTTAAAAAGCCACTGTGTCCTAGAAAAGACAAAACGTGCAGAGGAAGGCCACAAATATGAATAGAATTACACACTATTAGTTCTGTCTATGCAGTCGTCTAATGCTTGAGACAGGAAAACACACGTGAATCTCCAGAGTATTTACTAGTGTGTTCAGTATGAGAACATCAGAGGCTGAGGTGAGGAGGAAGCACATTCTGTGGAGAGGGAATAGTGTCTGCAAGCCCCTCCAGCCACATTTGGAGAGTGATTTCTGTTCCTTTTTTTCTCTTTGCTTTTTTGGAGCGAAATATGCTCATGAGGGATTGCTCCAGATGAGCTGAACAAAGCGGGTGGGGGTGAGGATGTAAGTGATGTCCGGAATGTTGGCCTGCATCCCATGGTAAGTAGGAAGTGATGGCCCACAGAGATTGCCATTTTTGTAAATAAGTAGTGTCCTTATGGAAGGAGGTGGCCGAGGCAGGCAACTTGCAACTTGCCCTGAAGGAAGAACAGCCAGACCATTAGAGATGAAAAGATGGCATCACTGGGCTCTGAGAAGAGGCTGTGGAAGGGCGTACCAGGATACTGAAATGGTCGGGCATCCTAAGGCCTTTGCTGCAGCAGTCAAAGATTAGGTAAAACCTAGAACCACTTGAAGGCTGGTGGTTGGACATCTCAAAGTGTATTATCTGAGATGATGTGTATCAAAGAAGGGACAAGCTGGGCTTGGTGGTGCTCACCTTTGATCCCAGTGCCCAGGAGGCAGAGGCAGGAGAATCTTTGAGTTTGAGGCAGCCTGGTCTGCAGAGTGAGTTCCAGGACAGCTAGGGCTACACAGAGAAACTGTGTAGTCTCAAAAAAGCAAACAAATGCCAGCTGCTGGTGGTGGTGGTGGTGGTGGTGGTGGTGGCAGCGGCGGCGGTGGCGGCGTTGCACGACTTTAATTCCAGCACTCAGGAACAGAGGCAGACAGATCTCTGTGAGTTCGAGGCCAGCTTGGGCTACAGAGTGAATTCCAGGAAAGGCTTCAAAGCTACACAGAGAAACAACAACAAAAAAAAAAAAAAAAGAAGCAAACAAACAAACAAAAAATCAAAGAAGGGGCAGATTTGAAAAGAGAAAGATAATGAGCTCTGGTTCAGGCATGTTGAGCACAAGGTTATTTTGGAACACTCAGATAAACACGTCCATCTGGTATCTGAGCATGTGGGCTCAGAGCTGAGGACATTTTGGTTTAGGAAGCACTGATGTATCAGGAGACCCCAGAAGTCAGAGAATCAAATTTCTGAATACCACGTCTCTCTCTTATTATTATTATTTTTGTTATTGTTGCATGACATCTTTGGCCATGATATTTAGAGAATATTGCAAGTAAAAATAAAATAAAAATTACTCACAATCATTGCTTTTTATATCTCCCCCCTCTTTTTTTTTTCCAAAACACATTAACACATAAATAAATGTTTCTTTCAGGGCATCTTAAACTCAACGAATCTTTTAGCCTGGCTACTATAATCTTGTAGAAGGATGGTATAGCTAAGTGTCATTAATTGGTAGCTTAGAATGATAGAGATTTAGAGGACAGAAGTCCAGAAATCTGCTGTCAGGTGCCAGCAGGTCATGTTCTCTCTGAAGGTTCCAGAGCAAGGATCTTTTCCAGCTAAAGGTGCAGTAATGTAGCTAAAAGTTAAGTATGCACATATATAATCTAGTTTGATGCATATATTCATCAATTCACTGAGACTGATAGGTCTTAAAAATTCGGATGCCCTAGGAGATGAGATATGGGCTGGTACAGGGAGGCTCTGGTGCACCTGGGTATCAGGGTGGCACACTGAGGATGCTGTAGGAGGTTAGTAGGTAGGATATGAGTCATTTCTCTACATTTTTCCTTAGAAATGCTTCTGATGTTAGTAAGAGCATTCCATAAACTACACTCTGTTTTTTTTTTTTTTTTTTTGAAAAATCACCTAAGATGACTAATAATGTTTGTGCTTGGTTTTCAGAGACTGTGAATACAGCAGTACCATTTTCCTTCAGGGGAATATTATTTTCTAAGGTACTGTATAAGAAATAATCTGTGCTTGCTTAACCTTCTGCAGTAATGTATTGTAAGAAAGGCAACATTCAGGCAGGCTGGTGCTGGAGGAGGAGCCAAGGGTTCTACATCTGGATTGGCAGGAAGTAGGAAGAGAGAGAGACAATGGACCTGGCTTGAACATCTGAAACATCAAAGCCCACTCCCAGTGACATACTTTCTCCAACAAGCCCACACCTCCTAATAGTGCCACTCCCTGGTGACTAAGCATTCAATCTATGAGTCTGTGAGGGCCATTCTTTTTTTTTCTTTTTTATAATTTATTTTTATTTAATTTGCATTGGTGTTTTGCTGCATGTACATAGACTGTGTGAGGGTGTCAGATCTTGGAGTTACAGATAGTTGTGAGCTGCCATGTGGGTGCTGGGATTTGAACCCAGGTCCTCTGGAAGAACAGTCAGTGCTCTTAACCATTGAGCCATCTCTCCAGTCCCATGTGAGGGCCATTCTTATTCAAACCACATGTGTTAAGAATTGAAACAAGCAATTCACCACTTTTAAGAATAGTTATTCAATGGAGACTGGGTATGTTCCGGGTAGTGTGGCCACAGTCCCGAGTAGTTATCTAAGATGGTCAAGAGTTTTGGTTTTAGGTATTTTGTTATTTTTTATGCCAATTCTGGGGATTTGAACTCAGGAGCTCACACTTGTACAGCAAGTGCCCTTCCCTTCTGAGCCATCTCCTCTGGACTCTTGTAGGCTATTTTAAAGAAATTATAAAAATCCTCATTTTCTAATTGAGAAACAAATGGACTTTTTGCTCACTGAATTAAAAGGCATGCAGTAAGATGAGGCCAGTAAGATGCAGTAAAAAAGAGACCAGTAAGATGGCTGTGGATAAAGGTGCTCACTTCCAAGATGAATGGAATTCTCTTGCTGAGATTCACATGGCAGGAGGAGAGACTTGACTCTCATAAATTGTCCCCTGACCACCACCTGAATGATGTAGCATGTTTAGCCACCCCCACCACCACACATGCACACACTCACACACAGGCATGCACACATGTACACATACCCAATTAAAAAAGGCATACAGATTTTTATCTTACTGGAAAACTAAGAAAATGAAATTGGGCTTGGGAATTTAGCTCTGTGCTAGAATATTGACAGGCAGGCATCAAGCTCTGGGTTTGATTCCTCTCACCACAAAATATTAACCAATTCAATTTCAGTATTACATACTGATAAGAAAAAGTTCTTTCCAGGCTCATGCCTTCAATCTCTCTCTCTTTTTTTAAAAAAAGATTTATTTATTATGTATACAGTGTTCTTCTGCATGTATGCTTGCAGGCCAGAAGAGGGCACCAGATCTCATTACAGATGGTTGTGAGCCACCATGTGGTTGCTGGGAATTGAACTAAGGACCTCTGGAAGAGCAGCCAGTGCTTTTAACCACTGAGCCATCTGTCCAGTCCCTCATGCCTTCAATCTCAACACTCAGGAGACAGAGTCAGATTGATCTCTGTGAGTTTGAGGCCAGCCTGGGCTACATAGTGAGAGCCTGCCTCAAAACAAAACAAAACAAAACAAAACAAAACAAAAGGAAAGAAAAGAAAAAAATGTTCTTACAGAGGCCTTTGAAAGACCTACACCTAACATTTTTATATTGCTTATCTTTATTCTTCCTCATTTTAGGGCCAGTACAGATGTGTTGCAGAAGCCATTGCAGGGGATAATGAAGAAAAGCTATTTTGTTTGAATTTTACCGTCATTCACCACCCTAATGTTAATTAGAAAAAATCCAAATATATATGTATTTATTTTTGAAAAATGGTGTTCTGTCTTTCTTTAAAAAAAAAACTTTCACATTTATTGTTTATTTTAGTGTGTGTGTGCATGTATGTGTGTGTGTGTGTGTGTGTGTGTGTGTGTGTGTGTGTCCATGGTTGGCCTGGAGCTCTCTGTGTAGACCAGGCTGGCCTGGAACTCAGATCTGACTGCTTCTGTTTCCCAAGTGATGGAATTAAAGGTGTATACCCTGATGCCTAGCTGCTGCTGCTTGTCTAGCTCCTCCTGCTGCTGTTTCTCCTTTTTCTGTTCCTCCTGCTCCCTCTACTCCTCCTTCTGCTGCTCCTGCTTCTGTTCCTCCTCCTCCCACTCCTCCTCCTGTTCCTCTTGCTCCTCCTCCTGTTCCTCCTCTTCCTCCTCTTCCTCTTCCTCCTCCTCCTGTTCCTCCTTTTCCTTCTTTGAGTCAGGTTCTCATTGTGTAGCCCGTGGTGGCCTTGACTTGCTTACCTTTCTGCCTCAGCCTCTTGGGTGCTGAGATTACAAATCAGAAGTATTGCTTGTATTTTAAAGATCTTAGTGTCTATTTTAAGCAGGTATTGGGAAATATAAGGACACAGATATAACATCGGGGAAGATTTTTATACTTATGGACCCCTAGAAACAGGTGGCATAATGTACCACTCAGAACCACACCCTGGAGACTGGAGAAGAGAAAAATGTGGACAAGAACATTTATTTTGTCTTCTGAGAAAGGGAATGGAAGGCTTGGTAAGCAGGCTTTCCATGTACTAGTTTGGATAATTTCAGGAGCTCTGAGGCTTTCCCTAGTCGTCTAGTCCTTAGTCTGGAGTGATTAGGGGTAAGTACTGGTGTAGAGTAAGAGATCATTGTAGAGGAGGTAGTGGCTCTGGATTGGCTGGTTTGCATAAGAAAGCTGAGTTCACAATTGAGCCATTCACTGTCGCTAAGAATTTGAGAATCTTGGAAATGGGTGTTTCTTTCAGGGTGTGGGGGGGGGCTCCCCCACGTAGTCCCCGACAGCTGCTTTGGATGGGAATTTCTGGAGGGACCGCTCCCTGGTCCCCATAGCTCAGGAATTTACTGGCTTGGTTTTTTAAGTCCGGAGGCTTTGAGAACTAGAGGTTGTTGGCATACACAGACAAACCATCCATACACATAAAATTATCTAAACAGAAAACAACTAGAGGCTTTCAGCTACCCGCAGCCCGAGATAGTGGAGTCAGATGCTTATTGCATTAGGCCTGGGATGCTGGGGGTCCAGCTGTCCGCAGCCAGTGTCACAGCTCCAGAGCTTTGGGGTCAGGGCTGTTTAAGGCTAGTGCCTCCCCTAGTTTTGCCCTCTGCTGCATCTCCTCAGTGCCTGTGCAAATGAATTCCTTAGTGCCTCCCCCTTTCTGCTCCTGGATGCTTTATAGAGATCTTGACTACCTTCGTGCTGAAACTGAACAGGTATGTGTAGATGAATTTCTAAACAGTCTTATTAATAGAAAACATGGAGCCAGATACAGGGGTGAAAACCTGAGAGAGATCAGAGGAATAGGAGCAGCCACATGCTAACCTCACCTCACTAACTCTGCAGCTTCCAAAAGGTGAGATACTTCCTGTCTACCCACACCTATATGCCTTGCTGTTCTGCCATCTGATTTGTTCTCTCTGTCCAGCTACATTACTTCCTCTTCCTGCCCAGCTCTATCATTTCCTGCCTGTCTGTACAGACCTCCAGTACTTCATGGTTAACTAGTGTTGGAATTAAGGCATGTGCCACCACGCCTGGCTCTATTCCCATTGTGGCCTTGAACTCACATAGATCCAGACAGATCGCTGCCTCCCAACTGATAGGATTAAAGGCGTGTGCTAACATTGCATTACTTTTGTGTTTACTTATAATGGCTGGCTTTTTCCTCTGATCTCCAGGCAAGCTTTATTTAATAGAGCACAAATAAAATATCACCACAGGTATGCGGCTAAAAGTCTTAGGAGCTTTTGTGCTCTTGGCACAAACCAGCTTAGCCCACTGTCTTAGGGTTTCTACTGCTGTGAAGAGACACCATGACCACAGCAATTCTTTTTTTTTTTCTCGAGACAGGGTTTCTCTGTGTAGCTTTGTACCTTTCCTGGAACTCACTTGGTAGACCAGGCTGGCCTTGAACTCACAGAGATCCGACTGCCTCTGCCTCCCGAGTGCTGGGATTAAAGGCGTGCGCCACCACCACCCGGCTTTTTTTTTCCTACTCTTTTTTTTTTTTCTGGAGCTGAGGAACGAACCCAGGGCCTTGCGCTTGCTAGGCAAGTGCTCTACCACTGAGCTAAATCCCCAACCTGTGGCCACAGCAATTCTTATAAAGGAAAACATTTAATTGAGGGGGCTCACTCACAGTTTCAGAGGTTCAGTCCATTATCATAATGGTGGGGAGCATGGTGGCATGCAGGCAGACATGGGTGCTGTAGTAGCTGAGAGTCCTCCATCTTGTAGGTAACAGGAAGTCGACTGAGACACTGGGCAGTATCCTGAGCATAGGAAACCTTAAAGCCCACAGGGAGCATGGCAGCATGCAGGCAGATGTGGTGCCAGAGAAGTATGAGAGTCCTACATCTTGCAGGCAACAGGAAGTCGACTGACAGTCACACTGAGCAAAGCTTGAGCAAAAGAGACTTCAAAGCCCACACACAGTGACACACTTTCTCCAACAAGGCTATACCCACTCCAACAAAGTCACAGCTCCTAAGACTGCCACTCCCTATGAGATTATGGGGGCCAATTGCATTCAAACTACCACACCATATGTTCATTATGTTGGTTCTATTCCTCTGGAGAATCCTGACTGATATACCTAGTAGGCCTGACAATTCAAGTTTGATCACTGGAATGCACATAAAAAGTGGGATGTGACGGTCCCAATATGAAGTAGAGAGATCCTGCCCCAAAAGATTGAAGGTGAGAACTGACTCCTAAAAGTTGTCTTCTGACCTCTGTCCATCCCTCCAAATAAATAATAAAAGAAGAGGGGGGAAAGAGCACTTAGGAGAAGCTTTTTTATTGCATGGATAAATACCCAGGAGGTGGGACACAGGAGGGGAGTCTCCCAGACCAGCCAGAAGGAATGTATATAGACCACTTATACAGTGAAGAGAGTATGGCATGATTGTGCACAGCATCACAATCTTGCATGTGCATGGCTTCTAGGTCTAACAGTTGCAAGGCTTGCATGTAAACAGATCATGAGCCTCCCATATACACATGTGTGGGTAGCCTTCTTCCTGTCAACTGGATTTTCATTGTCACTAGAGGAAGTGCTTCTCCCTAACTAGGTGGGGCAGTTGCTACATGGTCATCTGTGATCATCTGTCTGGAGGTCATCAGTACTTGTCTTGGGTGAAGTGAAGTTTTATATATCAGGTCCAAGCTGTGTACAGTGGGTGTGACTGGAGCCAAGCCTCTAGAAGCAGAAGTGGCTTCAGAAGAATGCAATGGTGTTCACAGCTGGATTGGAATTTCCTTGGGACATCTGAAAATTATTCAGAGCAGTTAGACTCCCATGATGACAATGTAGGTGGTTTCCATGGAAGGGGCTGGCTGATGGACTGCTTCCCATGCAAGGAAGTTAGGCACAGGGAAGGGTTTGACAGGTGTCTGTCAAATGCCGCACAGCCATGAGAGCTAAACTCTTACAGCGTCCATCATTTAAAAAGGAAAACCTGAAAAGGAGATTATAACAAAAGGCTATCCCGAAATTAACACTGCCTACAGTTCTTAGTGATGCTCAGCCCCTAACTACTCTTAAAGACCCATGGGACCCAGTTGAATGTCTCACTGTGAAAGCATCAGAAATACATAGTTAAAAAAAGGATGTGAATTCTGGCTGGTGGTTGCACACATCTTTAATCCCAGTACTCAGGAGGCAGAGGTAGGTGAATCTCTGTGAGTACAAAGACAGTCAGGTCTACAGAGAGATTGCAGGACAGCCAGGGCTACAAAGAGAAACCCTGTTGTGAAATAAGAAAGCAAACAAATAAACAAAAAAACTAAAACAGGACATATTACTCTTTCTCACATTTTTGGCACGATTCTACTCTACTGTGTTTCCAATACAGCAAGGAGAGTGAGCTGCTCAGAACAAAAGAACTCGGCTTCCTCCATACATGGTCAATATCTAGTTCAACTCTGCTTAGGAAACTGAGCAAAACAGGAGCTTCTCTTCATTCCAATGCACTGTACTTGCTGGGAACAGACGAGAGTGCCATTTGCACTTTGTATCTCAAAAGGAGCCCAATAGTGACTTTCCTTACCTGAAAAGAAGTGTTGCTCCTAGGATAAGAGACTGCATGTGGTTCAACTCCGTTTAGAAAGGGGAATTCAGCACTGGGTTTCCTACAGACAAAACCACTCTGCCTTAGAGAAAAGTGCACTCTTCAACTCTGTGGCGTTTCCTATAGAGCCAGAAAAGTGAGCTGGCTCAGAAGAAAAAAACTGTGCTTCCTAACCACAGGGGCCATACCTAGTTCAACTCTGCTTAGGAAACTGAGCAAAACAGTAGCTTCTCTTCCATCCAATGCACTGTACTTGCTGGGAATAGACGCGAGTGCCATTTGCACTGTGTATCTCAATGGGAGCCCAAAAGTGAATTTCCTTACCTGAAAACAACTGTTGCTTGTAGGATAAGAGACTGCATGTGATTCAACTCCCTTTAGGAAGGGAAATTCAAAACTGGGTTGCCTAAAGAGAGAAACACTCTTCTTTCAGAAAAGCGCAATTTTCGAGTATAGGGAGTTTTCTATAGAGCCAGAACAATGAGCTGGCTCAGAACAAAAAAAACTGTGCTTCCTAACCTCACGGGCCATACCTAGTTCAACTCTACTTAGGAAACTGAGCAAAACAGTAGCTTCTCTTCCATTCAATGCACTGTGCTTGCTGGGAACAGACATGAGTGCCATTTGCACTGTGTATCTCAATTGGAGCCCAATAGCGATATTCCTTACCCAAAAAGAACTGTTGCTGGTAGGATAAGACACTGCATGTGATTAACTCCATTTAGGAAGAGGAATTCATTCCTGGGTTGGCTAAAGAGAAAAACACTCTGCTTTTGAGAAAACTGCACTCTACCAGTCTGCACTCTATCACTCCGTGGTGTTTCCTACACAGACAGAACAGTGAGCTGGGTCAGAAAAAATGAACTGTGCTTTCTAAACTCACGGGCCATATCTAGTTCAACTCTGCTTAGGAAACGGAGTAAAACAGTAGCTTGTATTCCATTCAATGCACTGTGTTGCTGGGAACAGACGTGAGTGCCATTTGCACTGTGTATCTTAATGTGATCCCAATAGTGACTTTCCTTACCTGAAAAGAACTGTTGCTCGTAGGATAAGAGACTGCATGTGACTCAACTCCATTTAGGAAGGTGATTTCAACACTTGGTTGCCTAAGAAGAGAAACCCTCTGCTTTTGAGAAAAGCGCACTCTTCAACTCTACGGAGTTTCCTATACAGCCAGAACAGTGAGGTGGCTCAGAACAAAAAACTTTGCTTCCTAAACACACTGGCCATACCTAGTTGAAATCTGCTAAGGAGACTGAGCAAAACAGTAGCTTCTCTTCCATCCAATGCACTGTACTGGCTGGGAACAGACACGAGTGCCATTTGCACTGTGTATCTCAATGGGAGCCCAATAGTAACTTTCCTTACCCAAAAAGAACTGTGGCTCCCAGGATAAGAGACTGATTGTGATTAACTTCGCTTAGGAAGAGGAAATCAACACTGGGTTGCCTAAAGAGAAAAACACTCTGCTTTTGAGAAAAGCGCCCTCTTCTACTATATGGAGTTTCCTATACAGCCTGATGAGGGAGCTGGCTCAGAACAAAAAAACTGTGCTTCCTAACCCAAGAGGCCATACGTAGTTCAACTCTGCTTAGGAAACTGAGCAAAACAGTAGCTTCTCTTCCATCCAATGCACGGTACTTGCTGGGAGCATTTGCACTGTGTATCTCAATGGGAGGCCAATAGTGCCTTTCCTTACCCGAAAACAACTCTTGCTGGTAGGATAAGAGACTGCATGTGATTCAACTCCGTTTAGGAAGTTGAAATCAACCCTGGGATGCCTAAAGAGAAAAACACTCTGCTTTTGAGAAAAGCGCCCTCTTCTACTATATGGACTTTCCTATACAGCCAGAACAGTGAGATGTCTCAAAACCAAAAAACTGTGCATCCTAACCACACGGGCCATACCTA
>CABHPH010136427.1:13012-48488 GCA_902168325.1 Peromyscus nudipes | reverse complement strand
AGGCCAAAGTAAAGACGCCAGCAGAGCCAGATTCAGCTGACACAAGGTCTGCACAGCTGTGTGTGTCTCCAAGGACCCCTGGCCCTTCCCTGGGCCCCCATAGCTACCCTCCTAGGAGTTCTGTGCTTGGAAAAGACCGCTGTGTTCCTTTTCACATCCCTTAGTCCTGGAATTCTGGTTAGCCCAGCAAACTCCAAAGAACAGAAAAGGCTTAAGCTAGAACAGAATATTCTAGAGCACACCAGAAGCATTGTGAGGGCTGGGTTGAGACAACAGGCCCTAATGGTCAAAGCCCAGCCAAGTCTTTGGCCTGGATGGGAGAGAGCCCAGGACAGGCTAAAGAAGAGTCATTATGCTCCCCTGGGGTCTGCTGGCTGCAGCCCGGCTCTCACAAACCCCTCGCTGTCCACAGGGCCTTCTCTCATTCTAAGCCAAAGGAAAGCCACGCCTGCTCAACTGTGCCAGAGGGCCGCCTTGCCATGGCCATCTCCCTTCTTCAAGCTGAGGGCTAGGGCCAGGAGACCTGATTCCATGTCGGGGCTCTGCTGCGCAGAACATGGCCTTGGGTGGCAGGAGATGAGTGCAGCATGCAAGACCTCAGGGTAGCCGCAGAAGTGCCTTTTTGTTTAGTGAGTGCACTCTGGCAATTTGCTGGACTCTTCCTGGTTCTGCAAGCCGCCCCATCATTCCCTCAGCCCCGTGTTTAGCGAGGTCACCTGGGTAGCCTGAACATGGCTTTGGGAATTGGCAAACATTACCAAGCTGGACTTCTGCCCACCAACTCCAAGGACACTCCTAGCACACTGGGAACCCAGACTAGGTGTCAGGAGAGGACTCAACTGCTGTGCTCATCACTGGCAATGAGGCTGCTTCTGATTGGCTACTTGTCTGAGCCCCATCCACCAGCCTGAGAAACGGAGTGGGCTGAAACCCATCAGTTGTGCAGTATACATAGTCCCCGGACTCTCAGTCTCTGAAATGGAAGCTGAGGACTTCAGATCTGGGCTGAATCGCTCAGAAAGGCAACGTGAATTGTGCCCACTCACACACGCACTTGGGAGTCCAGTCATGGGCTTTCAGAGTTGGGCAGGATGTTGGCAGTTGGCAGTCCCATTTGAAATGTAAGAAAACTAAGGTCAGTGAGGGAACGTGGCTTTAGTGGAGGAAATAGTGGCTAGCCTGGCCTGTTGCTTCCTCCAGCTGCACCCAGCCTACTTTCCCTGAGTGAGAGGTGGGTGTGGGCTTGAACACAGCTATCTGGTGACCTGGTCTATAGAGTGAGTTCAGGACAAGTCACCACATGTCTCCAGGCCCATCCATCACATCACCAAGTCCTAAGAAGATATTTTTCTTCCAGGGTGGCCAAAGTACTTAAAGTTGCTTGAAAAATAATTTCCGTGTTGACCTAGTTCATCACCCTGGGGCTGTAGAGAAAAGCACACAGCAAAGAGTCAGTCACCGTGCTGGTGTGTTCATACCCCCCAATCTGAATCAGGTCTCCTTTATTTTTCAGGTTCCAGAGGAGGTACGTCCAGCACATGTCAGCCCCCAACCCCCGGGCTCCAGCTGCCAACACGATTGAGGCTTAGCCTGCCTGAACTCAGGGAGTAGCGGGGGCTTGGGAGGAGCTGGTGGCTGAGGGGTGAGCCCTTGTCCCCTCTGAGCCCTGTGGGGGTGGCTCCAGTCCTGGATCCCACTGGACTAAGCTCAGGACATCTATCTAGAGAGTTTTTCGGTGCTTTCTGCTTCCCCGCGGCCCTAGAGAAGCTGCACAGAGTTTGGCTGTGGCAGCAGCCCTGCTGCCCTTGACTGTGTGGCTCTGAGAACAAGCAGGGAGGGGCAGGGGAGGGTGAACGCCACACTGTCCTGGACCCAACTCCCAGGCCAGGTGACCCTGCACACCTGACATATTCTCTCTGAGATTTTGTTTCTTTTCCGGTATAAATAAATGGTGAGCCATCACCTCCCTGGGCACTGTAGGCATGAACTGAGTTATAGAAGGTCACAGTTAACAGTAATAAGATGCATAACAGCCGGGTGACTGGAAAAGCCAGGTATTAAATGACCACACCAGGTGCCCTGACTCACCCATGGGCATCCTGCCTTCACCAATGGACAGTTGAGTTTTACTGAATACTGCCTTAGGAGTCGTGGGCCCAGCCTTGAGTGACAGCTGGGCCCCTTTCTCCTCCCCGACTCTCATCTTTCCTTTTATCAGTGTGTGAAATACAACCCAGAAGTGACCTGGGTCCTTTGTGAGGGAGGGGCCTCTAGCATCCCGAGAGTCAGCTAAAGCAAGGTGGATGGGAGAAGGGAGCTCCCATCACGCCTGGTCACACCTGAGCTCCTTACCAGTTATGTGTTGTTTGGGGTGCAGATTTTGCTTCTCATCTAAAACGAACCAGGCACTGTCCCCATCATCCCTTCGTCTGGTTTCTTTGTTGACTCAGCTAACAGGGCAGACGAACATCCACCTCGGCAAGAACTTCTTCCTCACAACCAGAGCCCGGGAGCGGTCAGACACCTTCATCAACCTCCGGGAGGTACTCAACCGCTTCAAGCTGCCCCCAGGGGAGTATGTCGTGGTTCCCTCCACCTTCGAGCCCCACAAGGATGGTGATTTCTGCATCCGGGTCTTCTCAGAGAAGAAGGCTGACTACCAGTAGGTTCTGCCACCTCTCCTTGTTCCGGCCTCGGCCTGCCCTTCTCTTCTTTTCTTGTAATACTGGCCTGCTTGACAGGTCGGTGTAAGGATAGGTGAACTGGAGCACTCTAAGGGATCTACTCCAGGAAGCAAAGGCGAAAAGCCATGCAGGATGTGTTCAGCTGGAACAGGGTAGCTGGGGAAGTGTGTAGCTTGCAGCCCAGTTTCACAGTTCATCTCTGAATTACCCCTGGTTAATATCATTCTAATGACCTGTGTGCACCCTCTATGAGCCTGCACTCTGCTTAACCCCTGCTTTCCCAGGCCATGGGTAACTGACAGTGTAGATAATCCGTGCATACAGGACTTCTGTGTTAGTCGGGAAGTCTCTGGCGGAAGCTTTTAGGCAGATATCACAAGTTCCTGCCATTATCCCTGTGGCCTCGACTCACAGGAGCTTCTGACACACCTGTCACTGGGTCAGTCATTTCGCCAGCTGACGGAACTAACCCTGGACAGTATAAGCTGAAAGGCTGTGAGGACCCCAGCCCTGATGGCAGGGACTAGGGACAAGATGGGAAGGACAGGAACAAGGGTGTTCTGGAGGACCATGGTTGGGACAACCTGTGCTAAAGACCCAAAAGCCCCGTAGATATGGTCTAATGGGGTAGGCATAGGCCAGTCCCCAGTCATTACCCTCTGTGACAGGGAAGAGGTAGTGGGAGAGACCGGGAAACCTTTGCTTCAAACAACCCATGCCAGAGAAAGAGTTTCAGTGGCCGACAGCTATGAACTAGTGAATGTCACTGGAGTGTGACTTGGCTCCCTGCCATGACAGGCTCTCTTGTTTGTTGAAGCGTGCTGCAGGGAAGGGGCCCACTGGGTCATCTCATGGCGGTGGCGGCCGGGGGGGGGGGGGGGGCAGTGTGTCCAACTTAGTCACCACTGATGAGGTGGGGACAAGCCCGAGTATCATTGTGATGGCACTGCTCTCGGTCAGACTCTGTCCTACCCTGCTAACCACAAGCCTGTCCAAGGGAAGTGTCAGCCCCCTCTGCTCGCCCCAGGGTGAGCTGTCTGCCCTTCAAAGCTGTCGCCCTGACCCAGAATAGCCAACCTTCTATCCCAGTGAGCAGCACTTAGAAGTCCCTTTACCCTCTTATGAAGCTGAAACCTAGTTTAAGATTTCAGGCACCCAATGAAGGCCCTCCTAGGCGGAAGTACCCTCACTGAGGGACTAGCTTATGTAAGGGACTGTGTGAGAGCAAGCTAACTTTGCCAGCAGATTCTCTGTGGCTCGCTCCAACTCAACATGGGACAAAGAGTTAGAGGTTCATGTGGGCAAGTCTCACCATGAAAGTCCTCCCTTGGCAAAGAGTGTTTTAGATGGAACTTCAATGTTGTCCTCTGAGGCTGGGGGTGTAGCTCAGTGGCAGGGCGCTTGAACAAAACAAAGCCCAGCTGGAAGTGAGCCCACGGAGCCCTTGCTCTCCACATAGGAAGGCTGTGCTGTTCGATAAAGACCCCCAAACCAACAGAGTATCTCTGTCTCAGCTTCTGCTGCCAAGGGGCTGTGCTATCACGGAAACTCGAGGTGCAGGGATCCTCTCTCCTACAGCATGCTGGGTTTAAACACTGATGTTCTAGTTTATAGGGTGACTTCTGCAGTGATTCCAGTTCACCCTCCCCAGCCTTCTAATAACAAAATTTCCGTCTGTTTGCAGAGCTGTGGATGATGAAATAGAGGCCAACATTGAAGAGGTATTTCTTCCTTCTCCCTCTAGTTCTAGCCACTCTGATGGACAATGAATGCAGGAGAGCAAAAACATGGCGGGGGCCTGGGCACCGCTTGGACTGTGGGAGCGGGTTTGAAAGCGAGGCTATAGATAGTCTCTTGTTCATTAAAGCCCAGTTTATCCATGTGCAGCAGGTGTGAGGGTGGTGGGGAAGGACAGAACACCAATGCCGCATTGAGCAGGCTGGGTTCTGGTGACTCCTCTTGCTCAACCTCACTTTTATCATCTATGAAATGGACTCAAAGGATAACAGAACTCCCAGGTTTCTGAGAGTTCTAAGAATGATTCTTTCATTGGATCATTGTTGCTGAAGCCTGGTGCTTGCTATATGTACCCAGTGAGACACCAAACGGTTTGTCGTTGACTAAACTGTTCCACAGCATTCCCCTTGGTTCCTTTTGGAGTAGACCATACAAGATCATTTTAGTTAAATATTAAAGACACTTGGAATTACAGGAAGTTAAAGCATAACCTCCCCTGCCATGTGGTTTCCACTCCCTCTCATGGGCTTTAGCCAAAAGAAACAAAACAAAACAAAACTTTAGCTGGTCATGGTGGTGCACATCTGTAATCTCGGCCCTGAAGAGGTAGAAGCCGGAGGATAAGGAGTTCAAAGAATCCTTGGCTATGTAGTGAGTTCAAAGCCACCCTGGACTACATGAGACCCTGTCTCGAGAAGGAAAAAATTCTTAAAAGATAAGTGTGGTGACACATACCTGTCATCCCAACTCTTGGGAGCCGAGACAAGGATCAGGAGTTCAAGGCCATCCCCAACGACATAAGGAGTTTAGGGCCAGCCTGTGTTACATGAGACCTTGTCTCCAAACAAAACAAAATACATAATTCTTCACACGGCCATGCATCGTAAGCCCTGTATCCCTAGAATTCTGGCCTGAGGGACAGGAAGACTCTGGAAGTTGGGGAGTTGGAGGAGGGGCTGCCACGGGAGGGCAAGGGCACCTTGCTGTCCATCTTCAGTTTAGCCCTCTTCTGTTTCTGTGCTCCACCTTAGATCGAAGCCAACGAGGAGGACATTGACGACGGGTTCAGAAGGCTGTTCGCTCAGCTGGCGGGGGAGGTAGGTGTCACCCAGATTCTGCTGACGTAAAGGAAAAGGGCTTTTCCTGGAGGAGACTTCAGTTTAAGGGGGAAGAAAACAAACCAGGCAAAAGCAGAGGAATTTTGGTCATCGCTCAGACCCTTAGCTCCACACCGATTGCTCACATCCTCTCCAGCCCTCTTCTGGTCAGGTCAGCCCTGGCTCTGCTCTTCCTTCAGATCCTTGGCTCACTCTGAGGTTGTCTTATTTCCTCTGTCCCATGCCAACGGAGACATGAAACATGACTCCCAGCCTTGACCCCCATAAACATACCTGAGATGGAAGGGTCCCGGTCCTCCAACACGTAAGCAGATTATACCAAAGCATTACTTTTCTTCTTCTCCCCCAGCCCTGCCATCCCTCTACAGAGCCGGTCTGCCCTTTCTGCCCAGCCACCCCGGAAGCAAAGTGTCCTTCTCCATTGTGTAGCTCTCTAGTGTTACCATGACACCGTCTCCTGCTTAGACACAGACTCATCAAGGGGCTCAGGCAGATGCTTTGCGGCACCAACTGTGTTCCTCCCCACCCCCATTTCCCAAGGGGAGGGGCCTCAGAGAAACATACTCTCTCCGCTAATTGAATCACACACACACACCCCTCCATGCACACCCTGGGCCTTGTCCAGGTTACACGAATTATATGAATACACCTAAGTGAGCAGAGATAGCTGGACCCCAGAGGAGGGCTGAGCCATCTCGGAGATGGCCGATCTTAAGCAGTTTCAGGAAGCCCAGGGTCTGAGTTGTAGAAGGTGGAGAAGGGCTGCTAGGTAGGAGGGATGGTGTGGGAGAATTAGGGTGAGGAACACCCCGAACGTGTTCCCCGCCACACAGAAAGGATGACTAACTCGACCTGGTGTGTGCCCTCCATCATAACAGTCTGTTAAACACAAGCCACGGCACTACTTCCGGTAGGCTGGGGACAGCGGAACCAACATCACTTGGGGCATTAGCAATATAAACAAGATCCATCTAAGATGTTCACCGTGGTTCACCCAGCTCCCACAGGGAGCCCATAATGATGGTCTGGTCTATGTCCACAGGATGCGGAGATCTCTGCCTTTGAGCTGCAGACCATCTTGAGAAGAGTCCTAGCCAGGCGTAAGTGTCCCCTTTCCAAGTCCCTCGTCATACTCTTACCCCTGCGGACATGAGGGGACATGGGACTCCTTCCTTCAAGCACATGTCAGCTGCTGCGGCTGACATCACTTCCTGCTCCTACATGGGTTTTGTCTAACTCTCCCAGCACCAGGGAAGAACAGGACAGAGGAGGGTGTGTGAAGTAATGCTATAGAGCAAAGGTTCCTGCGTCTAGAGATGACAGATCAAATTCAAATTCTTCTGCTTGCAAGCTCAATAAGTAAACCAAGTTAAATAGATCACCTGTCTGGCTTTTTACCCCTTATCTGCAAAATAGACACGCTATGACTCCCTGTTCCCGGTCGTTGAACATTGTGTAAAATCTGCCTGGTCCAGAGCCTGTGCACTGTAGATGATGGGCACCAGAGTCCTGAGTTCCTGAATTCCCTGCCTGTGTTTAAGAGGCGAGGTCACTGATGGGCCAGGATGGAGGATACTACGCCTTCTTACACTCAGACTGAAGGAGACGGATCACAGAGGCTCCTCTCCCAACCTTGAATTTAAATGAGCTTCAAGTCACTTGAGCCAATGGGCCAAGTCAATAACTTCTGGACTCTGGAAATGTCTGCTCAGGCCCAGGCTGGAGGCTCCCATAAAGAATAAACAAGACTAGGTGGAGGCTGGAGAATGAGTTATCATCAACCTTTTTGTAGCTTGTAACTATTACTTTTTTTTTTTTGCTTTTAAAAAGTATAGTGTGCATGTGTGTGTGTGTGTGTGTGTGTGTGTGTGTGTGTGTGTGTGTGTACGTGCGTGTATACACATGTAGGCCACGGTGCACATGTAGAGGTCAGAGGACAACTTACAGGAGCCTGTTCTCTCCTTCCATTGCGTAGCTTCTAGATATCGAACTTAGGTCATCAGGCTTGGTGACAAGCACCTTTACCTGTTGGGCCATCTTGTTGCTTTTTTTTTTATCTTGATGGCTTTTTTTTTTGCTTTGAGATAGGGTCTCATTCTGTAGCTTAACATGACCTCCTTGGACTCCATATGTAGCCCAGGCTGGTCTTGATCTCACAGCAGTCCCCCTACCTTGGGCTCCTAAGTGTTGGATTATAGGTGTAATTCACCATGCCAGCTCTTCCAGCTGTTTCTTAAATAAAAATTGTCCAAGACTGGTGCTCACTTCCCTGTTGCTCACCGCCAGAGAAGCAGGAAAATACGCTTTTCCCCGCAAATCATTGCAAATCGCGCTGCTCCTGATAAGATGGTAGTTAGTGCGCAATGCCTGAAGTCATGTGTGACATCCCAGACATCAGCTCTGTCTGTCATCATGGATGGCCCATCTGACACCAGACCAGATGGCCTCTCACTCGACCCCTCAGGATAAAAGTAAATCCTTGTTTTAAAGCCAAAGAAGAGTCCAAAGTCTGTAGAATAGTCCACGCCTGGTGTGTGTCCCTCACAGATATGGGAGCAATGGGTTGCTGCCTGTGGCTCCTGAACGAACAGCCACAGGAGAGCATCTGTGATTCACAGAGCACTCAGCCCTCAGGGTGAGGAGCCAGCACCCAGGCTAGCCAATGCAGGGCTTCCCCAGGGCTGCGCCCAGCTGCACTCTCCCTCTTCCAAGACAAGAGGACAGTGTGTACCTTTGTGTCTGTCAGGCACAAGGGTGGTCACAGGGCTCTTCGGATGTTGGCTGTAGTGCCTTCAGAGGACAAAGTCTCTTTGTCCCACACAACTAGAGTACGGGAGGAGCTAAGCCATGCGTGGTCCAGCCCATTCCTAGTTGAGAGAAAAGACATGTGGTGTATGTACTTCTGAACTCAGGCCCTTCCCCTGCCTGCCTGGTGACTCCAGCTTTCTGTCTGAGTGTCCCCACATAGCCCCATGCCCATCCTGGGGAATGGGTTGGTGTCTAGTAGAGAAAGTTTAAGACAGGCTAAGACCAAATAGGCTACAAAGACATCACCAAAAGGGTTGTTCCTTGTGGCCTAGTGAGATGGCTATGGGGGTGATGTGCTTGCCACGCTGGTATAAGGACCTGAGTTTGAGTCCCCAGAATCCATGTAACGCCAGGCACAGGAGCATGCACCTGCAATCCTATGGTGAGTTGGGAGATGGAGACAAGAGTTCCCAGAAGCTTGTGGGCCAGTCTAGCATACATAGGGGCTAACAACAATAACCCTGTCTCAAACAAGGTGGAAGGTGAGGACCGACACCCAAGACTGTCCCTATGACTCCACACATGTGCCATGGTACACACCCTCCATACCCACACACATGCATACACACCCATCATACACACACATTACCATCATCCTCATCACACACACACACACACACACACACACACACACACACTCCTCATGAAGTCTGTGGGGTGTGTGACAAGAGTCTCAGTCTCAGCATGGGACTCACCTAGTAAAGCACAGAAGGTTCTTCAGATTTCCCCATCAGTTGGGACACAGACACAACTATCTGCAGATGGACAGATGGAAAAGCTGCCTTCCTCTCCACTCAGAGCCTACAGTAAACACACATGCTCTCTGGCTGCATGTGACCACAGGCAGTTTTCCACCCTGACGGCATTTAAAGGTTCAGCCATGACCAGGTGTGGTAGCACATGCCCATAATCCCAGCATTCGTGAGGCAGAAGTGTGGATCTGAAGCCTGCCTGAGCTTGAAAGCAAGGCTCTATCCAAAAAATTAGCCCAGTCATTTTTTTACTGTCTTACTTGTTTATTTTAATACTAAAGCCCTGTCTGTCCATTGTAGTCTACAGAGAAATCAAGCCTGTGTAAGATCCTCTGTGCTGCCCCAGTTTGACAGCCAATTACCCACACGTGACTAAAGTAATCCACGGGGCTGTTGTAGTGGCCGGCACAGACGAAGGACATGTCTGTCTTTGTAGAAAGTTCTGTCAGACAGTGCTGATCTGAAAGGCTTTGCTTACATTCTTATTTTGCCTTATAGGCCAAGACATCAAGTCAGATGGCTTCAGCATCGAGACCTGTAAAATCATGGTGGACATGCTAGATGTATCCTTCAGTGTGCTCAGAGCAGAGGCTAGCTTCCTCCGATAAAGGAAGTGAATCCACTCCTCACCTGCCTTCATAGGCTTGGAGTGCGGATAGCCAGCCTGTCAGGTCCAGGGCTAGAAACCCTGACCACACACCCACCATCTCTGCCCAGAGCAGCCCCGGCAGCCTCTTGATGACAGTGTTCTCCTACTTTTCCAAAGCAGAGCTTCCCCAGTAGTGTGTCTGCTATGAATCTGGGTCTGTGGCAAGATTCCCTTCTCAAACCATGTGTGGTGGTATACTTCTGTTAATTCTAAGACATGGTGGGGCTGAGGCAGAAGGATTTCCAGTTTGAGACCAGCCTGGGCTACATAGCAAGACTGTCTTTAAAAAAAAAGCCAGGTGGTGGTGGTGCATGCCTTTAATCCCAGCACTCGGGAGGTAGAGGCAGGTGGATCTCTGTGAGTTCCAGGTCAGCCTGGTCTACAGAGCAAGATCCAGGACAGGCACCAGAACTACATGGAGAAACGAAAAGAAAAAAAAAAGTTTTCTAGACCCTAAGCTGAGGGCCCACCTACGTAGTCATTCTTTGTCCTTGGCCTAGCTCCCCCTGGGCCACCCACCTGTCCCGGACGCAGATTAACTGTGCTTCCTCTCCATTTCTGAAGGTCAGTAACAGAACAGCGCAAGCTT
The DNA here is from genome assembly GCA_902168325.1 of Peromyscus nudipes. Classification (NCBI taxonomy): domain Eukaryota; kingdom Metazoa; phylum Chordata; class Mammalia; order Rodentia; family Cricetidae; genus Peromyscus; species Peromyscus nudipes. The sequence goes on along the minus strand of CABHPH010136427.1, from coordinate 38,151 downwards.
CTGTGACACACTATCTCCCGGCCACATGGCATATACCTATGACACAATAGCTCCCTTCCCAAGATGCCTTAAAAACACCCAAATAGTTCTCAAGGGCCCAGTCACCTGTCTGTCACCTCATAGCAAACTGTCAGCGAGATCTGGGGTCCCCACAGCACCCAGTCAGTAGACAGCAGGGCTCCATCACACCCTTCCTGCTGCCCTTTTGAGCAAACTCGGGAGTATGAAAAGCAGAAGGCAAAACCTCCTGCAAACCCTCCCTGGGCATGTGTGGGCGAGCCAAGCAGACGCCACAGTACCCAGTGACGACATACTCCAGGAGCTTTCCTTGACTGAGGGCAGGAAGATGGGAGTGGCAAGCTGGGGCTGAAGGAGTTCTACATCCTCTGGACGAAGATTCAGAAATACCAAGTAGGGGCCTGGGGACCCTGGGGTGGGTAGATATTCTAGACATAGACTTTAAGATGCAACTCCTCTGGAGGGTGGGGGGACATTCCCAAGGGAATTGGACTTTATCTCTAGTGGAACTCAGAAGGAGTAAAGACCCAGATATGCCAAACACACAAACCAATTAAGGACTTGCAAGTAAAGCAGTCTTAAACTTTCGTTTGCCTGATTAGTGACCAGAAACAAGGCCACGGTCAAGAGTCTCCTGGAAAGGCTGCGTAGTGCCTTGTAGTTTGGGTTTGTGGCAGTTCATATATAAACATAGCATAGGCCTGTGCTGACGGGTTAGGTGATTTGTTTGGCACATTAAGAAGTCAGCTCGTAGAAAAAGGCAAGAGTGCTAGATGGCAGATCTCAACCTGTGGGTCGTGACCCCTTTGGGGTTTGAATGACCTTTTCACAGACGTCACGTATCAGATACTTACAGTTTCATAACGGTAGCAAAATTACAGTTATGAAGTAGCAAAGAAAATAACTTTATGGTCGGGGGTCACCACAACGTAAAGAACTATTAAAGGGTCACAACATTAGGAAGGTTGACACCCACTGCCCTACTAAATATTGAAAGTGCCAGTAAGGCCAAACTAGAGGCACGGAGATGGAAACACTTCACGCCACTCGTCACGCGCCTTGCAGGCACCTGACACCTGTTTTGTTTGGGGTCATGGTTCTAATAAGTATTTTCCGTGTTCCAGAAAATTTACCGGGAAATCGACGTTGACAGGTCCGGAACCATGAATTCCTACGAGATGCGGAAAGCACTGGAAGAAGCAGGTAGCGCTTCGTACCCACACTTCCTCGCCTGTTTTCTGTTGAGCCTCGTTCTATACCATACAATATAAAGCATTGTTGGTGGGTCTGAAGATGTAGCTCGGAGGCAGAGCTCTTGCCTAGCATGCACAAAACCCTGGGTCCTATCCCCAGCATCACAAAGAAGTTAGACGAACCAAAATTTGGTTGGTGGCATAAGCTGTGGATGCTGGTCAAAAACAGCATACCAATACATCTCACTCCCCTGGAAAAGACGGACTGCTCAAATTAAATATCATCCCGGAAGCTCTGTCCTCGGTGTCCTCCTGAATCCAGGTTTTGTCTGGAACAGCCTGGCAGAGCAAGAAGGCAAAGACAGCTCTGAGTTGTGTGTGTGTGTTTTGTGTGTGTGTGGGGTGTGTGTGTGTGTGTGTGTGTGTATCCCTCCCCACGCTCCTCACGCTCTTTCCCCTGCAGAGCTGACTTGGTAGAATCTGTCTCAGCTCAGTTTCCAGGAAAGCCCCAGCAGAAGAGACATTAGTAGCTGGGGTGTAAACCTAGCAAAGACCAACAGAGGGGAAAGCTCTGTGCTTGAAGACAAATCTGACTACACAAGACTCCAAACAATGCTGCACCTTTCCCTCAAGCAGCCAAGGCTGGGATGGGGCCTCTTACCGTTAGCACCCGGGTTCCTCCTCTCTAGTGCTTAGGATCTAGGACAGCAGGTCACCACCGTCACATGCTACCAGCAGGTCCACACACAAAGGGCTCCTTGCCTTTGAAGACATACCCATGACTTCTGCTCACACACACTATTCGCCAGAACTTACAAGATCTCCGACAGCTGCAAGGGAAGCTGGGAAGTGCAGTCGGCATGCCCAGAAAGCGATGGGCCTGTTCAAGTTCCTTTTCTGTTCACAAGAAAGAGTATCAGTTAGTTTGCCACCATCAGTCTGCCACCTAAATCTAGGAAGAAACTAATCTCCCAGATGATTGACAGCTAACTTACATGGCTATTGTTACATGTTGATGATCATGGTTATCAATTAGAGTAGCATGACCATTGCAAAAGAACAGAGCAAAGCTTTATTTGTTAGTGAGGAAACAGACAGGGTGATGGAACAGTTCAGAAGGGAAAGAAAGGACTCCACTGCAAAGTTCAACCAGCCACACAGCCCGTGGACAAAAGCAACTGTGGGTGTAATTTAACGTGTCACACAGTTCGGGGAGCTGGGAAGGTGGCTCGTGCTTGGAAGTATTTGCTGCTCTCACAGAGTTGTGACTTCGGTTCCCAACACTCTCTGGGCAGCTCACAACCACCTGCAACTCCAGTTCTAGGGGATCCAACACCCTCTTCTGGCTTCTGCAGACACTGCATACAGGTAGTGCACATATAGAAAAGCAGGTACATGCACATAAAACATAAGTAAATAAAATATAAAAAAATAAAGGAAGGAGGAGAGAGAGAGAGGAGAGTGTCCCATTGGTTCCACAGCCTGTGAGCAGAACTAGATGGTGGGTGTGGCACTCGGCAGAGCTAAGCAGTGGGTTCTGGTACCCAGGCAACGGCTGTTTGTTCACTCCCCTCCAGGTTTCAAGCTGCCCTGTCAACTCCACCAAGTCATCGTTGCCCGGTTTTCAGACGACGAACTCACCATCGATTTTAACAATTTTGTTCGGTGTTTGGTTCGGCTGGAAACACTATTCAGTACGTGGCTCCTTCCGTTCCCATCACTCAGAGTTAAGGCCTATTTGTCTTTCCCCAGGGGTAAAGTCACTGGATGTGTCTATGAGTTGGGGGTGAATTTCCCTTTTGTTAAACTGGGGAAACGGGAAGGAGTAGTAACCTGTGTCATCCAACAAAAATCATCTGCCAAATTGGACAACGCTGCAGTCTGCCTTTCCACGCCCTCATTGTTCACACCCCCTGTCCTCCCTCCACAGAGATATTCAAGCAGCTGGATCCTGAGAACACTGGGACAATAGAACTCAACCTTATTTCTGTAAGTCAGCATCTCACACCAACCCTGGCTCCTGGGAAAGCTGGTGGAAGATGGGTCAGACAGGCTGTTTGGGGGTGATCTGAACGAGCTGTTCCTAGGGTGACTTGAACAGGCTATTCTGGGGGTGATCTGAACAGGCTGTTCCTAGGGTGACATTCTTTTGGAAATTTTGCTTCTGAGTTTTTTTGTTTGTTTGTTTGTTTTTTCTGGTCTGTTGGGGATTAGCCTGTAAATGGTTGTAAAGTCCCATGATGCACTTTGATTTTCTATTTCTGAACTACTTGCTGATTCTCCTGCCTAGGAAAACACACCTGGCTCTCTCATCCCATGAGCTTTGACTGGAACATGAGCACCACGTTAAACTAAGATGACTGGGTATACCAGATGGCTGAGGAAAGAACTGATCAGCACTTGAGAGAATGTACTTGTAGAATGAAACCCTTGGGTGAAATTCAGGTTGGGTTCTGGGAAGACCTGCCATTTTAGGGCATGATATCTACTCAAAGTATTTTTTGAGACAAATACTTCTATTATCTCTCCTCTTTAACATGAAACTAACAACAATACATACATTTATCATATGTCATAATAGGCTTATATGTCTAGATCTCATCTGAGATCAATCTAAGTCTGCTGTTCTCAACCTGTAGATCTCAACCTCTTTTGGGATCAACTGACCCTTTCACGGAGGTCTCTTAAAACCATCAGAAAACATAGATATTTACATTATGATTCATAACAGTAGCAAAATCACAGTTATAAAGTAGCAAGGTTTATGGTTGGGGGTCACCACAACATGGGGGACTGTATTAAAGGGTTGCAGCATTAGGAAGGTTGAGAACCACTGATCTAAGTCAGTGTGGCAGGCAACTTCACCAGAAACAAAGCATAGGACATCCTCTTGTCACCCTACTAACAGAAGGCTCACACTCACAGAAGCAGCTGGGTGAGTAGAGAGCCTGCTGAGTGTTCACAAGGCCCTGGGTTTGAGTCCCAGCATGGCAGAAAAAAATAAAAGCAGCAGAGAATCCAGGACCACATGAGTCTAGAAGGCCACAGGAGGATGCAGTACTGGGTGGGAATGGTCGTCATCGATACTTCCCCATGTCACATGGAGGAACAGAATGGCAGGAAGACAGGGCTTAGGGTCCAACAACTTTTTTTTTCTTGAATTTTGAACTCTGGTTTAAACCAACACTCAAACAGCTGTTCACTGCTCTGAAGTGCATTGTAAAGTACCTGTATCCAAGTGGAAACCTTTTAGCTAGCTACAAATGACCAGTTGCTTAAAGCTCGATCTCTCTCTCTCTCATATATATTATATTATATTATATTATATTATATTATATTATATTATTTATTATATTTATTATGTTATGTTATGTTATGTTACGTTACGTTACGTTACGCTACGTTACGTTACGTTATGTTATGTTATATTACCTAGGAAACACCCTTAGCCTGAGCCTGCAATTTAAAGGGAAGTCAATACAACTGAAACATCAAACATGCAATGCTAGATTCTAGAAACTAGCCTATTTCTCATTCCTGCTGGCCCCCCAACCCCACTCCCTGTTCACACTCTGACCAGTCCCTTTCTGTTTCCTAAGAAATACCTTCTATTCACCCTCCATTTAGCTTACCCTTCACAGGTTCCTAAAGATCCCTTAGGAGGTGTTGCCAAGGATTAACCCTGTCTAGAAAGTCTCCCCTTAATTATGCTGTGGTTTTCATGATTTTCAACCTCAGTTGTGGGTTACATCACCCTGGAGGGCTTCCACACAGTCCTGCTGACTTGATGTATTCCACACTGATCTAGGGTGTAAGAGTTTCTGTCACTCCAATATAGAACCAAAGCTGAAGCCAGTGGTTTCTGGATGTCCACAACTCAAAACTTTTTTAATTTTTTGAGACAGGATCTAAAAAAATTCCTGGCTGTCCCGAAATTTTCTATGTAGAACAGGCTAGCCTCAAATTCACAGCAATCTGCCTGCCTCTGACTCCCTAGTACTGGAACTCAAGGTATACACCACCATACCAGCCCAGAAACAAACCTCTGATGTGATGTGTTGAGGCAAAAGTATGAAAATGCTAGTTTTTTGAATTATTTGAATGTCATCCTTTGTGTATTCAGTACTAATGCAACCACCAGTTTAATCATCCAACTGCTAAACTAGACTCCAGAAGTTAGGTAGAACGAACTGCTAGGGCACTGACATCTTAGTCCTTGGTAAGCTTTCAGGTTCAACCACCTTCCAGCATAACCCAAAGCCATCTATAAAGCCTTTCATTTTAATGATGGTCCCTGAATAACTGGTTCTTTTCTTCACACAGTGGCTGAGTTTTTCAGTACTCTGAAGTTACATGCCTGAAGACTTCTAGTGGAAGAAAACAGCCAATGCCTAAACTTCCAAACACTTTGTCTCTGGACCTCGACCTATGGGAACATTTACTTAAATGGATGATTAACCTGAAGAATATAACCGTCTGAGATAGATGAATTGTCACTTATCAGAGTAAAAATTTTGCATATAGATAAACCAAATGCAAATGAATTGCATAACCCTTGATAAGCTCGAAGAAAGCTTCATGTCTGTAAATAGTATATACTTTTTACTTCTACGCCTTTTCCTGTTCACAGCAATATTAAATCAGGAAGGAATGCAGAGAGGCATTAAAACAGCTGGGCAAACAGTAAATCAATCTCAGAGGCCACAAGGCCTTGATGGGAATATTTAAAGGAATTTTTTAAGTTTTAAAATGCAGTGGTGGAATCTGCCACAGCAGCCCAGGGACTGCCACTTGGTCTGAGCAAACTGATAAATATAACAATGCATCCTGAAGTAGTTTGACAGAGACATCTAAAGAATCCAGGAGCCAGGAGTGGTGGCACACCCCTGCAAACAGAGTCTGAGTTAGAGGTCAACCAGCGCTACCTAGCAAGACACTGTCTCAAAAATGAAATCAGAAAAAAAAATCATGGTTCCATTATTTGGTTCTAACAAAAGATGGTTTTTATACACTGTCATGAACAATAAAGTCCTTCTTAAACTCAAGTCCTTGACCATAGTTGGCCTTACACATTTAAGTCTTACAAATAGTAAGTGGTGACAGCATCCTACCCTGAGCAACTGTAGCAGTGCATCAGAGCCAGGTGTCCAGTTTGCAAGAAGATCATGATAAAGGACAAGCAAGCTGTTGGATGCCTCAAATGTTTCTGTACTTCACTAACCCCAGGGATTGTACCCAGAGCTGGGGAGGACAGAGCCCAGAAGGTCTTCTTAAAACAAACAGGCTGGCTTCTTGATCTTGGGGACATGCTAGCAACATTGTAAGCATCTTGCCTTATCTCCTTCCAAATGTACTGTTAATAAAGAGTTGCCAATGCAGTCACATCACACCTTGTTTTTGTTCCTAGAGCCTCCATGGGAGGGTTTATGAGCACACAGTATTACAGCTGGGTTCTATTAGACAGATCTGCTGCTCTGAAAACTCATCCATTGAGAAGACATCTTACCTACAATTAAACTATGGAGCTATACGATGTTTTAAAACTCTAGTTCAGAAGTTCTGGGCATTCAACCAGAAAGGGCAGCCCTAATTTCACCTGTTTGTTGGTCTCTATCACTGCTGGCTCCATCACTTAGGCCAGCAAGAGAGCTGAGAAAACCCCATATTAATTCATGAATCTAGGGTTATGACTGTCACTGGTGATCCTTGAAGAATAATAAAATGGGAAAAATGACTGTAGTAGGACAGGCCCATAGGGTCGAGGAAGTTGGCTCAGACCAGTTGCCAAGGCATGCACATAATGTACTCCTTATAAGCCAACCTGGAGTCTGCCTGAGGGCATAGCAACAGTAGCTGTCAGAGTTCTTGGTTGCTGTCAGAGTTCCTAGTCGCTGTTAAGAGTTCCTGACCGGGGGGCTGGAGAGATGGCTCAGCAGTTAAGAGCACTGACTGCTTTTCCAGAGGTCCTGAGTTCAATTCCCAGCACCCACATGGTGGCTTACAACCACCCATAACGAGATCTAGTGCCCTCTTCTGTGTATAAAATAAATAAATTTAAAAAAAAGTTTAAAAAAAAAAAAAAAGAGTTCCTGACCGATGTCAGAGTTCCTGATCATGCCCAGTCAATGAGGGACGACCACACAGACTGGATGCTGGAAGGAGGGTATATAAGGCCTTCCCTGTTATTGAATAAATGAGTTCCTTATTTGCCTTCAACAGACTCCCGGTGTCTGTGCCGTTGATGCTGCGCCTTCTTACCCCCTCCCTGGAGGGAACCATTAGAATCCAAGCAACAGATGACCTGATGGAAAAATGCTACCTACTCTTTCATGGAAAGAGGTCTTTTGTTGTTGTTGTTGTTTTCCCCTAAGGGCAGTGTAGGGAGCTGCGTGCAGCCACGCCTTACAGGTGGCGCTGGTTACCGCCTTCCGCCATCCCGATGGCGAGCGCTCCCCGTGGTAAACAATTATAGCGGAGGTTGTGGCTTGCTTGCGCATGCTTGAGCCTATTGGGCAATGCCCACGTGGCGACCTGGGGTTGGCTGGCCAGAGCCTATATAAGGCTGGGAGAGGCTTTGCCCGGGGGATCTTTTAGAAGTCAAAAGATTGTTCAAGGCCTGAATAAACTGCAAGAAGAGCTCAGTGTCGTGTCTCCCTTGCTGGTCGAGGTGGGCGCGACAGGGCAGGGGATATATAACAGGGCTTCATATAGTCCAGACAGACCTGCAACTATGGCCTTGAACTCCTGATCCTCCTGCCCCCACACCCACAGTGGGAATTTCAGCCCCATGTAAGTAGTAGATGGATTTCTCAAATGCAGCTAGAGTGGACTAAGAGGTTGGAGTATGAATATGGAGCAAACTCGGGTCACTGGTATGAGCTTCCTCTGTTCAGGACTGGGGGTTTCAGGATAGAGAGGAGTGGATTGTCTCAGGACTACTGGTGACAAGGTAGTATAGATGAAGGACTGAAGATGGGGTAGGGTTGAAGAAGGTGATAAAATGTTTGAAATATGAGGCTAAGAGACCCAGCTGGGAGGGGGTGGGAGTGAGGGCAGGGGTCCTGCCTTAATAAGCTGAGAGAGGAGGGGGGTCTCAGTTTAGGTGCAGAATGGGGCAGGGGAGCTGGCCACTCCCGAATGGCGGAGGCTATTTTAGACATCACTGGCTGGCACCATGTAGCCAGGCCCTCCTGCTGCAATTTAATCTCAAGGGCTGACCCTGTTGCCAACTGTGCTCTTTATTGCAATGGGGGGGGGGATACCAGGTTCAGTTCCCAGAACCCCATGGCAGCTCACAACCTCCTGTAACTCCAGTTCCAGGGCATCTGATGCCCTCTCTTGACCTCCACAGGCATTGCATGCATGTAGTGCACTAGCACATAAGCAGGCAAAACAACCAAACACATAAAATGTAAGTCTAAAATCAGAAACTGGGTGATGCCTGTTTTACAGGGAGGAAATAAACTCCCAAGCTTTTTGATCCCATAGGAACTGTCCTAACCAACATCTCACCACCACTCCCCTAAACCTCTGTCCTGAATTGCAAGCCCAGACCTATCTTGTCCCTTCTATGGACTGGGCACACACCTCTTCAGTTTTTCTTTTCACAGTTCCTAGGTGACACATCCTACTCACACATCTGCCCTCCCCTGACCTGTCCTTCCCCCAGGGCCAGCGTTCTAAGCTGTCCCTCCTACACCCATTTCTTTTTGCCCAAATCACATCTCCACCTGGTACCATCTAGTTAATTAACAGCCTATCAGTGTTCTAACAAGGCTAAGGACCAGTTACCCCCTCATGCCAACTCCCAGGAACACCTTCCAGGTCTGCAGCCCACCCCCAAACACTCTGCTGCCTTTAATTCCATTACTACTTCCTCTGACCTGAGCCCACATTCTCCTGGTTTCCTTCTGTCCATTCCTTTTGTCAGCTGGGACTCCAGTCACATGACACCACCTCCAGCCAAGGCTTCACTGCCTATTAGATCAGAGCAAAGCTGACACTCTCCTCTTTAGCATGGCCCACTGCCGGGTGCCTCCTTCTCCTTTACTTTGTAAAAACCTATAAATTCTACTGTTAGAATGACTTCAGCAGCAACACAGAGAATTGAAAAGCAGTCCATGTTAAACATTAAGCTGTTTGATAAATTATGAGAGTTTTATATAGCCGTTGAATCTTAACAATGGCAAGCAACAGAATACAGAATTGCTTACAGCATGCTCCCAATTATGCCATAAAAAAACAGACAAGACTGTTGGAGCCCATTTAGGGTTCCTAGTGGCTTTACCCAGCAGGTCGGCATAAAAAGGATGATTGGACCACGGGCCTGAGTACCAGGTGTCTGAGATGGTCTACACTGAACTGTGCTGGGGAAGCTCTTTTGCGCCACCCCTTGGCCTTCCTTTAAATCTCCTAGGGGAGCAACAGACAGGGCCTGATGGGTTAGGATTCAGGCCCTCCCAAGGCTATCCTGTACTTTCTATCTGTCTCTCTCCCCTCTATACTTCTATCTAGTATTTCCTGCTGCCCTTACTCAAGAGTACCCTGGAGGAAAAGTGTGGGGTGGGATGCCCCCCACCAAGACTACAAAAAACTATGCCTAACAGTATCTCTGCAATGTCCACTGCCTAACTCTAAACAAGAATTCCTAGAAAGAAGCTGGGTCTTCAGAGACTGATTAAAGTGCAGAGATGTGGAAAGATCCGTAATGTTACAGGCCCAGGGCTTAATCACCGTATCTTGGGCTAATTTTAGGCCCTTGAATAGCCATCCCTTGCCTGCCTCTATGTCAGACCAACATCTGGTGACTAATAGATAAAAATCAGAGTCTATGAATCTAAACTCTAAGACTGTCTTCAGATACATCTGAGACCTACAGGAGAGATTCTCCATCTTGCTGCAAATGCCTCTCTGATGCACCCACCAATTCCTTTTTAAATTGCCTTGGTTTATGACTTTCTTTGCTCTACTTCTATAAAGCGTCATGAAACCATTTCCACATAGACACGTGGAACCTGGAGTAACCTGGCTCCATGTTTCCTAGGCCTCAGTCATTGAAATTAGCTCCATAATAAACTCTCTCTTATTCCCTTGAAAGCTGTGGTTTTTTTGAGTCAATAACCTTTTTCTATACTTTCAAGTATTAACCCCAAGAAGCTTTGATACTTTAATAATAAAACAGGTAAAACAACAACAACTACAAAGGGAATTCTTAGGATAAAGCAGCAGAAAGGCACCTCTGGTGGGCCTGGCCAAGGTGTGCTGCTGAGAGATCACAGCATCCAACAGATCTAATGTAAGGGGTTGATTGGGGGATGGAGGGAGAGTCTGGGAGCGGGGACATGAGAGAAAGACAGAAAGAGAGACCGAGACTGGGAGACAGAGGGAAGGAACAAGACAGAGAAGACAATCTGGGGTGGCCTGTGTTGCTAGGCAACTCTACACAATTGGTAGCAGATGTGGAAATGTGCTGCACCTGGTGGTGGTGCCCAATTGACAACAAGAGTAAGAACAAATGGGAAGATTACGGAATATGCAACAGACCTTCTTGGCTCCCTCTCCTAATTTCCACATCTTCTATTTTCGTAGACTCACGTAAGTCTTTAGCTTACTCTACAGCACTTTCCATGGTTCCTCTCAACAACTCCTTAGGTTTCACGACATGGATTAGGAGAACAAGTCTCATGGAGGTCAACTGCTTGGCAAGGTCACACAATTAATTCCTGCAGTGCAACAGTCTAGTTCTAGAATTCAAGTCCTATTTGTTTCCTACTGTAACATCTCATACAAATTCAGTGGCTTCACAAAAATACCCATTATTCCACACTTGTACAGACTGGGATCCAGCCAAAGTTTAAGTGCAGCCCACCTCCAGCTGTGGAATCATCTCCAGACAGATCAACTTGCCTGGTGGGGTGCTCTGAGGTCCATATGGCTTCAAACCTGAGGTCTTGTCTCCTTGCAAGTTTTCAGTCCAGAGTTTTCTTAGTTTCTACACTTTCTAGTTCATGATCCTTCATCTTCAAAAATACCCCAAGTCTGGCTGACCACCCCTTCTGTCTCAGGCTCCTGCCTCCCCTTCTGCTTTTCAAGGGCTCATGTGATAATCCACCTGGATAATCCAAGTTGATCTCCCTATTGTGTTAGCTGATTAAGGAATTTAGTCCGCAAGTCCTGAGATCTGCACCAGACTCACTAACTGGGGAAGGGAGGTCCACTGGGTTTAGAATTTTGCCTTTTATGTATAATCTCCATATTTAATTCATGTTGTCATTCTTTGTTATCTGAAAGGTTATGTTCAGTTTTTCATCTACTTTCCTTGTTAGAATTCAGCTTTACAAAGTCTAGAGAAAGTAACCACTGCTTTTGCATTTATATCTTCTATTAAATTATAGTTCCACTAAGCAAAATGGGTTCTAAAACAACTCATTAACTTGTCTGGCAGTAAAGTAAATGTAAAAATCAGTGTACATAACTTTATGAAGAATGTGAAAAAGAAATGAGAGCACTGAGTCAGCCCAGCAGAGGCTTCAGGTCTGCTACCATGACCTCCAAGATCTTTTTTAAAATTGCAAAATTAGGCCTGGAGAGATGGCTCAGTGGTTAAGAGCACTTACTGCTCTATCAGAAGACCAGAGTTCAGATCCCATCCCCAACATCAGGTAGCTCACAAACCATTTTAACTCCAGCTCCAAGGGATCTAACATCCCGCCCCAGCCTCCATGGATGAAACACACGCGCGCGCGCGCACACACACACACACACACACACACACCTCACCCTTTCCCTCTCTCTCTAAAAAAAGTAAGATATTCTAGCCATCCAGACTCGTGAACTGCAAGGCTCAGTTTTTTGTAATTAAGAACTGCTTCTCAATCACACAACTGTAAGGAAATATTACCACAGTTCATTATTTCTCAGCTGTGCTTGAGATAGTCCTGTGGCTTATGACCTATAACCAAAGATGTTTATGACATAAAAAGGAAAACTGGTAAATGGCTTAGAGACTTAGAGACATAAAGTTTAATTTTATTACAATCATTTTTAAAATCAGCTATGATCTTGACAAATACGGATAAGTCTATAACAAATCTCTAATTTCCAAGATACAAAAAGACAATAAATACAGATTCAAATTCAACCTAAAAACAAGATTCTAAATCTAACTTAGATTAGGTAGTGTAATGTAGTTTAAGTATTCCAAATATATGCATAATTCTTAAAATGCTCCAGAACTCATACCATAGTTATTGCTCAGTGACCAGCAGCTAACAGTTCTTCACTGACAATACACAAGTGTGCAGCACTGGGGACTCCCAAGGCCTGCCGGGCTGGGGACAGTTGGAGAGGGTGCCAGATGACACTGGTCCTTTCTGGCAGGAGACTGGTATGGGAACAGTGCCCAAACACCCTAAGCGGGACAAGAAGCTGATTTCCCACAGCCCAATAAATGGTCCCGATTCTTGGAAACAACAGGCTTACTGCAGCCTATCTATATGCTGCCATGAAGAGTCTGCCCGGCAGGCAGCGCGGACTCAGCATCTCAAGTCCCACTGCTCATGTCCTCTGCTAATGACGTCTTCAATCCTTCATTTTCTTCCAGGACACATTCTTCATTGCTTTCAAGCTACATTGTCATTAAAGTAAGTCTTTTGAAACTTTTTCCAAAGCAATCATAGTATTTCTTCTAGCTTATTAATTCTTCAGTAACTCGTTTCAGGCCAAACTCCTTTGTCTTGGTTTAATTCTTGGGTATAGCTGCAAGAGAGTTTTAAAAAACATTTACATGTGCCATATGTATGGAAGTTCTGTAGTATTTCAATAAATGCAGGAAGGAATGTGATACAGGAAACTGACTCAGAAAAGCACTGAGCTGTGGAAGCATGCTGGCCGCCTGAGTACACAAGAGCTCACACTTAGCACTGGTCACACTGGCTACTCGCTGAAAGCCCTTTGGCAGTCACAAGGGTCCATCAGCTGGAACAATACCACAGAGCAAAGACATGTAAAGCCCAGGCATTAACTCAACTACACAGCAGCCTGGGAAGCCAAACTGCTGATGGCCGCTGGTCTACAGCTATGTGCTCCACAGTTTGGAATGCCCACTGTGACAGGGCAAAAGTCTAAAAAAGGAGAGAAGAGTCTCCCGAGGTAGCCCAGGCTAGCCTCACAATCCTCTGGCCTCAGCCTCCTAAGTGCTGGGATCACAGCTGTAAACCACACTTCTTCAACCTTATTCTCAGGGACATGACAGTCTGGGCGGGACCAGAGCCTACCAGAAACAAAATACCCGAGTCAGCAGACTTAGGGAAGACAGGTGAAATGCTTTGGAATTCTGCTGACTTGTGCTTTCCATAACAAGGGTGAGGAGAAGCTATGTGAGGGTTGCAAGGTCCGTCTAGAAGAATTCAACCATCAAACTACACAAACCCTCCCCCTTCTTTCTCCTAGGGACAGGAAACAGAATGGTGGTGTGGTTATTTAAGAGTTAGTTTCAGCTGAGAAGATATTCACCAATGCACTTTCCAGATTCATGGCTGAGCCTGTCTTAAAAAAAAAATCAATATTATGCAATTTCCTTTATTTTTTTTTAACACCAAAAGATATTAAAACATGGTATGAAGAGCACACTTCTACAGAAGAAATTGCCAGAGAACCAAGAGTATCTAAGTTTAGGACTAAAATTACAACCTTTATCCCAGTCTGTTAATTTCAGAACCTTCTGAAAGTTCAAGTCTCTGAGCAACTGCTTCCCCTTGAGAATAATCCTCCCATCTCATTAACCAGGGCATTTCGTTACTAGGGAATTAAACTCATTCAATGAGTTCTGTTGTACAACACGGGAATTATAGTTAAAAACATGCATATTAATTGAAAACTGGTTAACAGATTTTATTTTCATCACAAAATAAAAAGTTAGCTATGTAAGGTTTGATGTTAGTGAGCCTGACTTACCATTTCATAAATATAAACCTGTTATTTAAAGTTGGGTTAGGGGCTGGGGACATAGGCACCGGCAAGATGGTTCAGAGGTAAGGACAATACTGGCTGCCAAGATGCATGACCCAAGTCCAATCTCGGAACTCCCAAACTGTCTTCTGACCTCCACACACTTACTGTGGCACACGCATAAACACACACGCACACACATAAAGTAAATGTTTTTAAAACTCCTTAAAAGTCATGTTATAGACTACAAATATGCACAACTAGTTATCAATTTACAATAGATGAGCTAGGTCGGTGAGACATATCTGTAAACCTAGCACTTAGAAGGCAGGAGGACTGAGAGTTTGAAGCCAGCCTCAGCTACATAGCAAAACCGTCTCATCCCCTCCCCCACAAAAACGGGGTGGGGGGTCGGGGGGACTAAGCATGTCGGAACAACTGTAATCCCAGCACTTGAGAGACGAAGGCATGATGGAGAGATGGCTCAGCAGTTGATTTCACAATAAATGTTGCTCTCTGGAAAGCAACAGTTAAGGTATAGGAAATGACTTAAAATGGACATTTGACAGGCAATCATATGAAAGGGAGAGTCACTGTCAGAATACCAGGTCCCAGGGCCAAAGCCGCTTGAAACACCCAAGCAGAGGAATCTTTAGCAGCTAGGTGTGATGCTGGAGAAGTCTCCCCAGGCTTCTACCTGGTATCTATGTGAGAGACCCTGTCTATCTGATGCTTGATGAAAACCTACCAGTGTTTCACATGGACTCCCTGCACTGTCTGCACACAAAGCTCAGGGGGCAGGCTTTTCTAGTCTTTCCCACCACCTGCTTATCCAGAACAGAAATGTTCCAATTGGATCAGCAGGGCTGTGGAACCCAGTGCCCGTGACCTACATGACCCATGTATCCATGACTAACACCCTTCCTTCCCTTAACCTCTTTCTACTCCTTACCAATAGCAGACCTGCAAGCAGGTACCTTCAGTCTACCTATACTGTTTCTCTCATTCTTTCATACACCCAACACATCTCTGCGTGCATAAGCCACACAGAAGAATACCCAAGTCCATCCAAGAGCTTGTTTCTGACCTTCCTACCTCCATTCCCCAAGTGCTGGGGATATGGGCATGACCTATGGCACCTGGCTTAAACCTATATAAGAGCCTAATGCAAAAATCTTGAAAACACATTATTCTGGCTTTCAAACCTATTAATATTTCCTAAGTATAATCAGGTGCACTGTAGATATAGCTGTGAATCTAAATTAAGAGCATCAGAAATTTAAGCTTCATGTGTCTTTTTAAAAGATTTTAGGTTGCCAGGCGGTGGTGGCACACGCCTTTAATCCCAGCACTCAGGAGGCAGAGCCAGGCGGATCTTTGTGAGTTCAAGGCCAGCCTGGTCTAGAGAGCGAGATCCAGGAAAGGCGCAAAGCTACACAGAGAAACCCTGTCTTGAAAAAAAAAAAAAAAGATTTTAGGTGTACGAGTGTTTTGCCTGAGTGTATGTACGTGTACCATGTGTGTGCAGTGAGCAGGCATCGGATCCCCTAGAACTAGAGTTTATATAGATGGTTGAGAGCTGCCAGGGAGATGCTGGGAACTGACCCTGGGTCCTCTACAAGAGCAGCAAGTGCTCTTAACTGCTGGGCCAACTCTCCAGCCTCTCCAGCCCAGTATCATGTCTTATTAGCAAAGGACAGTAAGTTGCACTGGATCTACACAACAGTTCATGCAAAACTCTGTTTCACACACACAAAACATGTTGGAGCGACTTACTCCTAGCAAGTTGCGTGGAACATAGCCTTCCTTGTCATTAAGGCGTGCCCACCACCACTCGATTTCATCCTCATCTTCCCTGTGGATGACAGTCATGCAATCTCCTTCTCTCATGAGCAGCTCATCTTCATTCTGGGGCTCATAGTCCCACAGTGCATAAATGACTCCCTTGTTCATTATGCCCATTTTCTCCTGGACTCCTACAACAGAGACAGAGGAAGAGAACACACGGGATTACCACTCAGATTACACCACTCATAAGAACTTTAAACTCAATGAAACAAATGGGAAAAGGATACTCACTTGAACGTCAGAACTACTACATCAAGCATTCAATAAATAAATGACCCAGCCTGGGAGAGAAACTAGAAACCCAGCAGTGTTTATACAACACAGAATGATGCTGTACTACAAGGCCAAAAACAGCCACTTCCTAGGCATCTTGAAAAGCTTGCATTCCCCAGAGGAAGCCTTCTGCTTGCCCAGGAGCTAAGAGAAAAACTGCTTGAATCCAGGACATTAAAAGAGGGAATGACAGGCTTGCCAGCTTTCAGCCTACTTCTAAGCATAGCGACCAGGAGCTCTGCAACTTCAGTCCTCACCAGACTCACAGAGCAAACAGGAAAACTTTCAAAGAGCGCTACATCAACGAAGAAAAAGGACAACATCGTGTGTTAGAGGCAGAATACAGCAGTTTAGGTAAGATAGAAAAGTCCGTGTCTGATTACTTTCTATATGTGGGAAATCAGAATTCTGCATGTTGAAATCTACAAACGGGAAAATTCCCAAAAGACCATTTTCCAGCCGTTACTTAATGACTGTGAGTTAGGTCAACTTCCTCATTCTGTGCCCTAGGGTGAAGGGCAGCACAGGACACAGAGAGCAGAGGAAGGCGAGTGGGGAATAGCAACAAGGTTTACAGCACACAGTTAATGTTCATCTGCCTTTATGTCTTAAAAATACGGGAAAATATCTGCTTGACTTTTGAACATACTTTTCAGCTCTGAACACCCAACAATTAGTTATCAGCCTATAACAATTAATGTATCAATTAATAAGCAGTACATGCTGAATCTCTTGCTCTGGGCAAAACAAAACAAAAACAAAAACAAAGAAATGAAATGTTCTTTTCCAAAAGACAATAAGACCTTTTTAAATAACATGAAGACCAGGACAGGACAAAAGCTGGAGTGTCACTCAGTGGGAAATCATTCATGAAGCATGTACAAGGCCCCAGGTCCCACCCCAACATCACAGACAAGACTGTACAACAAAAACTCACACAAATCTAACTCCGCCATGTTTTAAAGCTTCACTTTGTTCTTGCTTGGGATGGGAATGGAAAGAAATCCTAGGTACTGTAATATGCTCAAATCAACAATTCAAGTCCTAGTTTTCAAAGACATTTCCATTAAAAATGGGGGGAGGGGAGGCAGGGGCGGCCCTGAAGACATGCTAAGTTAAGAGTACTGGCTGCTCTTCCAGAGGACCTGGGGTTCAATTTCCAGCACCCATATGGTGGCTCACAAACCTCTCTAACTCCAGTTCCAAGGGATGCAATGCCCTCTTCTGGCCTCCGAGGACACTGCATGAACGTGGTACACAGACATACATGCACGCAAACCATCCGCATGCACAGAATAAAAAAAAAAAAAAAACGAAATAGGAAAATAAATCTTACAAAAGATCCACATATCAGAGGTCAGGTTCTTCTCCCTCAGACGGGAGTTGCGCCTAGTCCATTATCAGTAGTGAACCTTCATAATGTATCATCAACCCTGAAATCTCTGATATAATTCATCTATCAAAAAAGTCTGCCGGGCGTTGGTGGCACATGCCTTTAATCCCAGCACTCGGGAGGCAGAGGCAGGTGGATCTCTGTGAGTTCAAGGCCAGCCTGGGCTACCAAGTGAGCTCCAGGAAAGGCGCAAAACTACACAGAGAAACCCTGTCTCGAAAAACCAAAAAAACGAACCGCCCCCAAGTAAGTCTAACCAAACAAAATGCAATCATAAGTCTCAATAATAAATCTAAACAGTTTGAAAGGCTGGGTGTCACTCAATGGTAGAGACCTACTAGCATGTTTAAGACCTTAGGTTCAAAACTAGTGCCACAAAATGAACAGAAAAAAAGGAAGGGAGGGAGGGAGGGAGGGAGGGCGGGCAGAAGGACGGACGAACGCTTCGGAAGATGACGGATTTTGTGAGTTTCAAGAACTCCCTCTCTTCTCACCTACAACCTGAAATAGGCAAAGACACCCAAGACCTAAGGACCATGGCCAGGCAGAGGAGGCAGAGGCCTGTACCTTTAACCTCTGGAATTTTTCAAACAATTGGTAAGAAGCTTTTGAGAGCTTGGGCAACATAGCCTCCTGACCACCTCCTGATTTCCTGTCTCTCAAGCCAAAATGAACAGAAAAGTTTACTGTAACTGCTAAGTAAATTAAAAAAAAATTTTTTTTAAATCCTACATAAAAGACAATCAACATATACCCATCTCAACTTCACTTCCATTTCTCTCTAAACAGAGAGCTGTATTTAGGTACAGCCCTAACAGGACATCTTTTGACAGTAATCAAAAATCATAAATGCAAAACATGAAATAAAAACAAACTCCAAAACATGTTTGGTTCTGTTTTTAATTATTTATTATATGTACAGTATTCTGCCTGCACGTATACCTGCATGCCAGAAGAGGGCACCAAATCTCATTACGGATGGTTGTGAGCCACCATGTGGTTGCTGGGAATTGAACTCAGACCTCTGGAAGAACAGCCAGTGCTTTTAACCTCTGAGCCATCTCTCCAGCCCAACATGTTTATTTTTTAAATCTCATTTTACAGCATGCTATAATCCACTAAGTGCTAACACCCTAACAGAAGGCCTTTTGAACATACAAAAACTTTAACACCAATAATCAGCTGTAGCTGAAGACGTCTCTGACAACAGCTCTCTCTAGGCACATGCACAGAAGCTGTGCTGTATCTGTGACCTTGGGTGTCCGATTTTCAGCATCCAGAATTATGGAACAAATAAGATACTTGTTGAGCTTTGAGCTGTTCCCCAGAGACAGGGGTAATGAATACAGCAGCAGACTCATGACGGCACTGGCTACACACCACAGAGGAACTGGGAGCACTGCCTGTACCTTCCTCCACACATACCACAGAGGAACTGGGAGCACTGCCTGTACCTTCCTCCACACATACCACAGAGGAACTGGGAGCACTGCCTGTACCTTCCCCCACACATACCATAGAGGAACTGGGAGCACTACCTGTACCTTCCCCCACACATACCATAGAGGAAGTGGGAGCACTGCCTGTACCTTCCCCCACACATACCATAGAGGAACTGGGAGCACTGCGTGTAGCCTTCCTCCATCTCCTCACACTTGTCTGCAGCTGTCTGCATGTCACTGTAGGTCATAGCAAACACGGCTGCTCCCGACTCCACCAGGAACTTACACACTTGGACATTGTTACAGGAGGCGGCACAGTGCAATGGGGTCCTGTGAAGCAAAACACAGCGCTGGTTAGAAGTGTTTCTCCAACTGAACGGCCTCCACTTGGCAAGTTATCCGTGGAGAAAGTTCTTCGGTCTTTTCCGTATTAGCCTCACAAATCGCCTTTTAAAACCAGTTCAATCGAGACAGATGACACACCTGTAAAAGAGTTACAGCCACAAAGGACAGTATCTAAAGCAATGGAGGACACTGGGGCTGGGAGCTGAGTGCTGGTGAGAAGAAGAATCAAGTGGTCTACAAAGAACAGAAGAAAGTGGCTTTGGGTCTTGTTTAAATTTTAGGGTTTTGTTTATGTGTATAGATGCTTTGGTTGCATGTGTGTATGTGCCTGGTACCCAGAGAGGCCAGAAGAGGATGTCAGGTACTCTGGACCTGGAGTTACACAGAGATGGTTGTGAATTACAATGGAGGTGCCAGGAATAGAACCCAGGTTCTGTGGAAGAACAGCCAATGCTCTTACCCACTGAGCCACTTCTCTAGCCCTGAAATCTGCTCATTTCTGTCAGAGTAAAATCTAAGTCTTTAAACTATATGCCAGTATTTACTTCTTTTCACCATCAACTCTCAAGGAATCAAACCGCACATATATTTTTAGAACTCAAAGTTTGACCCCAACTGTCAATTCAATCCGAAGTAGAAAAGTGACTGTAACAAACTGTAGAGATGATTCCTGAAAATACAGTCTTAAAACAGTGACTATAACACAAACATACATATGCACACACATGCACACACATAATTCAATCTATTTTAGGCAATGAGTTAGCAGGAACTTATTAACATTAAAGAAAAAAAATCTGTGTCTCCAAACTCAGAAAATTGCCTTAAGACTGTTATGAATCAGGCCCTAAAATGCATTTTTCTTCAACTTTCTTTTCCTCCTTCAGTTGGATTCTCTTGGATAGACGCTTTTGTCTCTTCTCTCTCTTTCACTGATTCTACTCCCTTCTAACCACAGAGCTGGGAGACCCCGGTGCCTCATTCATGCAGAGACGTGCTCCACAACTGAGCTACATCTAGTGGTTTGGGTAAAAGGTTTGCTATTTATTTATTTACAGACAAGATCTCACTATATAGACCTGGCTGGCTTTGAACTTCGAGATCCACCTGCTTCTTTTTGCCTCCTGAGTGCTAGGATTATAGGCCCATGTCACCACCCACAGCTGGATATAGTTTTTAAAAAAAGAAATTCAGACCCTTCATGCTCCAGAATACTATTATTACTATTTTGGTGAAAATGACTACAAATTTATGTGTGTACGCACATGTACAGTATATGCCTGAGTGCAAGCATCGTGCACATTTATGGTTTTGTGCACGTGAGTGCACACCAATGTCAAAAGTCAGTTAGGGTATCTTCCTCTATCAAAGGAACCTTCCTTCTATTTGGAGACAAGGTTTTCCTCTGAGTCTAGAGCTCACCAACTGGCTATGCTGGCTGGCCAGTGAGCTCATGGATCTGCCAGTCTCTGCCTGTCTCTGCCTGCCCGGCACTAGAGTTACAGACCTAGGAATCCAAACTCAGGGTTCACACTTGCAGGGCAGGAACTTTACCTAATATATCATCTCCCTAGCCCCATGTTATACAGATTTGTTTTCCGTGATAGTTTCTAAGAGTGAAAAATTACATACGATCTAAAGTTTCAAGCAAGGATAATGTGATACAGTAAGAACTGGCTTATGCTAAACCAAAAAAGTGTGTATATATACTTATATATACGCATAAATAAATATGTATTTATACACATATATACATACACACATCAAAGTGTGCAAAAGAGCTTGAGGGCAAGAGGAGCTGTAAGCAGCACTGCTTATACAAGTGCATACAAGGTTCTGAATTTAATACACAGGGAACCCCACCCTCCCACACAAAATGGAAGGAACTATATTAAAAGCTTAATGTTGTCTTCTTGTAGATAATGGAGGTACAGGTTGTTTTCCTCTTCTTATTTTTCTATTTTGTTTATTTTTCCATAGTGGACATACATTACTCTTACATTTTTTTTAATGCAATCATAATACTTCTCCAAGTATTATTTTTAACAACAACAAATATCTAACAAAAAGGAAACAGTCTTCATAGATGATCACAGTCACTAGAAATGATAGGTTAATTCAAATTTATAACTTATACACATGAGCCTCTGATATTATAACATTAAAAGAAAAAACAAAATTAAAGTACTTAAATATGAGATTAAATTGTAACATTTTCAGTCCTTCACAGGAAAAATTTTCATATTCCTCCAGAAAAAGAGCTTTGTCTCTCCTATGGTTTGACTTGGAAGTATCAAGACAGGTGAGTAGCAGGGCGGAATCTTGCATTGTCTACCCTGTCCCCTGCAATGTGACCTCAGGGACCTCAAAGCAGAGTAGAGATGCTGGCAATTTTATTGCAGTATACTATCATTACAATTTAAACTCCATTTGCTTCCAGAAACTGAACAAATGGCTACTACCAGAGGACGCAGTAACTCCCCAAACAGCACATGGACAGCGCGTGGAGGATGTATACTGGTGTGTTATTTCTTTGCTTTCCAACAGCACTACAACGATGCTTCTGCAACAGACATCCACAGTTGATGTTTGACTGGAGTTTAAAGCAAAACTTACCATCCATCACTATCTGCTGCATTTACATTCACACCAAACTGGACCAGGAACTTGACGATTTCTGTGTGGCCCGCACACACGGCATTATGAAGAGCTGTGATGCCCTCATCATTTGGTAGGCTTGGGTCATCAACCTGTCACACCAAGAAAAAGGGTGAGAGAGTCACTCCAATTTAATGTCACATCAACGTCATTACTAATTGGCTTCTTGGGATCAAGAAAACAGAAACTTTGCTGACATTTTAAAAATCATAATTGAAACAGAGGAGCCAAGGAAACTATCCAGAAAATCCTAAAAACAGGACAGACAGCATAGCCAAATTAAGAACTTACTATCAGAAGGCTTTCTTTAAATTCATAGCACCAGAAACAATATCCTTGGAGTTAGTTACCCTTGTTCTTCCTTCTAATTCCCACCACAAAACGGTTTTTAAGTAGAATTCCTATTTGCTAGTTAAAGAAGTTCAACTAAAAACATTTTAAAGGAGTGGGACATGGTGGCACATGCCTGTAATTCCAGTACTCGTGAAGTTGAGGTAGGAGGATCATGCATTTGAGGCTTACATCCCAAGACCCTCTCTCTCAAAAAAAAAAAAAAAATTAATAGATTTCTGAGTAGAGACCACAACTACAACTCGATACTATAGTGTACAAATTCATACAGGGTAACTTTCAGGAGAAATGTTCTCTCTAATAAAGAAGTACGTTAAAACATTTCAAGTGTAAACTGAACTCCTACATTATCAAAACCTTACAGTCACATTCTTAAAATAACACAGCCTGTTTTAGAGCATGTTCAATACTCCTCTCCACAACTCCATAGTCCCAAAAAAGAAAATTTAAAAATAGGATTTCCCTATAGTAGCTTTCTATTTTGAGCTTTAAAATAAGATACAAAGTTGTATTTAAGAAACTTACCTCATAGATAATTCTCTGTACAAGGTCAAATTCTCCCTCCAAAGAGGAATCGAGGAGCAGAGCAAGAGGGTTGAACTTCACCCTCATCCCATGAGCAATCCTCTCGGACCCCGTTTTCCGCAAATTGGTCCTTTTGCCCTGTAAAGGACACGTGTGGGAAATCAGAGCGGCAAGAGCAGAGGCAGCACAACTCCACTGAATTAGTGAAAAGAACTACTGTGGGGATCGATCTGTCTGTCTGTCTATCATCCATCCATCCATCCATCCATCCATCCATCCATCCATCCATCCATGTATTTGAAGATGCTCTCACCATTTAGCTCAGGCTGGCCTGGAACTTGCCATGTGGCCCAGGCTGACTTTGAACTTGCAATCTTCCTGCCTCAGTCTCCCAAGCCCTGGGATCACAGGAGTGCGCCATTAACGCCTGGACGTGGAACTCAGAGTGAACTAAGCATGATGGCAAACTGACTGGCTTTCTGTAGAGGACCACAACCAGACAAGACTGTCTCTAAATCACTTATCTAGTAGTATAATGCAGAGAGCCTAACTCTTAAATAGGGCAATACTCAGAATCGTAACAACTCCCATACACAAGTGATTGTTTACTTAATCCTCATTAAAAACCCAATCACCCTTATTGCATAGAAAAGAAATGCACAGTCAGAAAACAGCAGGACCAGAATGTGAACCTAGGTAAGCCCTTCCTCTTAAGTATTTCATACCATAGCCCTTCCTAAGGCACAAGCAAATTATTAGGCTACATAATAAAGACAATTAGTTATAACTGGACGCACTGATGGAGAGGTTTACCTCTTAAGTTAGTAAGTCCTGTTAGTAAGTCAGGCTTTCAAGGGGCATTTTAAAAACAAGATCTTACATCCTATGAAACAGGATTTTTACACACACACACACACACACACACACACACACACACACACAGACTTCTTAAATTACATTTATTTGGGGCTGGAGAGATGGCTCAGCAGTGAAGAGCACTGGCTGCTTTTCCAGAGGACTCAGGTTCAGTTCCTGGCACCTACATGGTGACTCACAACTCTAACTCCAGTCCCAGAGGGATCCACACCTTCACACAGACATACATGCAGGCAAAGCACCAATGAATAATTTAAATTACATTTGTGTGTGTGTGTGTGTGTGTGTGTGTGTGTGTGTGTGTGTGTGCGTGCGTGCATATCCTCATGTGTCACAGTGTGAGTGCGGGTGTCAGAGGACACTTAACTTTCACGTCAGTTCTCTCTGTCCGAAATGTGTGTCCCAGAAATAGAACTCCAGTTGTCAGGCTTGGTGGCAAGTGTCTTTGCCCACTGAGCCAACCTACCAGCCCCCATTTTCATTTTTATCTCATATATGAAGAGCCAGAGTTTTGTAAAAACTGTAAGTGACAAATATCATATCTCACAGATGGGAAAGACTAAAATGTTAGAAAAGTGTGATTAGTCTACGACTGTGCCAACATCAGCCTTTGGATGCTATAAGTGACCAGCCACCTGCCTCACAAGGCAAGCACCTAGCCACCCACTTTCAAAGAAACATACATAATCACAGTATCTGTGAAAGAGCAGTCATTTTCTAGGAAGAAAATAACAATCTTCCAAAGGAAGCACAAAGTGATATAAAAACATGAGATCAGATATATAAAACCCATTTAAATAATCATTTGAAAGTGCCATTTGGGTTTTACTGTGTTTTCAATTCACAGCTCAGCATTCTATTTTGTTCGCACTTAAGGAATCAAAAATGACTTCCGACCAAGCAATAGAAAAGTAAACTGAAGGCACTGTGGTATTCTCTCCCACCAACTTTCCAAAAATTATGGAGTATCTTAATATATGGAAGAAGTGTAGAAGGCATTCCCAGCCCAGAAACACAGCTTTAGAGGAACCTGATGCTAGAGAAAAGGGAAACCAAGAGACTGTGGTGTTGGCTAGTGATTTCCAAACAACACTGAAGGGAAGGAAGGGGGCCAAAGAGCCGACGCCACCCTGCCCAGCTCTCTCTCTCTCTCTCTCTCCTGCTCTCTGCCCAGCTCTCTCTCCTGCTCCTGCTCTCTGCCCAGCTCTCTTTCCTGTTCCCGCTCTCTGCCCAGCTCTCTCTCTCCTGCTCTCTGCCCAGCTCTCTCTC
>CABHPH010136427.1:0-13002 GCA_902168325.1 Peromyscus nudipes | reverse complement strand
CTCTCTGCCCAGCTCTCTCTCTCCTGCTCTCTGCCCAGCTCTCTCTCCTGTTCCCACTCTCTCCAATCCTTCTAACTCCATCTCTGTTTTAAGTCTGAGACTCAACCTAACATTTCACTAAGAATAAGTTTCAGGGGCTGCAGAGGTGGCTCAGTGGTTAAGAGCACAGGCTGCTCCTGCAGAGGATGCCAGTTCGATTCCCAGCACCCACAGGAATCTGAAACTCCAGTTCCAGGGGAACCCCCACTCTCCTCTGGACTCCTTGGCATTAGGCAGGCACACAATGCATATTTATACAGGCAGACAAAACACTCCTATACATCAAATGAAAAATAAAAATAAAATCTTAAAGTTTCACTGCTAGAAAAATCAAAGCCTGGAAAGCAGTGACAGAGCCAATGAGAAGTTATACTATCTGCAGATTTCAGAGCTAAGCAAGTGACCAGCATGAAACCACGTATTCTTTCTCCAATCCACTGTGGTTTCCCTAGTGTGCCTCCAGCCAGAAAGACAACAAAGGTGGCCTTTACAGGCCTAAGAACAAAAATCTGTTTCCTTTATAAAGAACCTGCGCACACATGCGTGCGTGCGCGTGTACACACACACACACACACACACACACACACACACACACCCCAAAATATAGCAGTGTTTCTCGTAATTAATGTTACCGTATCTATAACTCCCACCCTGAGCGTGATTTGATGGACAAAAGTCTGTATCTCATCTACTCCAGAGGCAAAAGGTCTGTCTAGGCAACTGAACCTCTCAAAATAAAAAGAGAATTGAATATATAGCTCAGCATGAATGAGTCTCAATCCTGTCAAAAGCCAAGACTACAAAGATCCGCTTCATGCCAAGGGATCATAAGATAAAAAGGCAAACTAGAGAAGAATAAAGTCACCATGATGAATGAGCATTATAAGGGAAGGTCTCCTAAATGAACATGGGACACTACATTACTTACAGGAGGCAAAGACACCTGCCCGGTGATTTCAGGTGGGCGCATGCGTACAGAGTCTTCTTCAGACCCCTCTGGCTCCCCAGAAGGATATGGAGGGGGAGGGTACGGTGGGTATTCTTCTAGGTATACTTCCAGTAAATGGGGGGCCTCTGGGTTTGCGTCTTCTGTGTTGTTCTGGAGACCTGGACTGCTGTCTGTGCCTCCTTCAGGCACACAGTCAAGGCCTGGAGAAGGAGCTGGCCCACCACTGTTCTCTGTGCTGGCACTCCCCGTATCCTCGGGGGACAAGGGTTCAGGAACCACAGAGCCCACTTCTTTCTCTGGCTCCACATGTAAATACGGGTTGGGGATTTCTACTGGACTGTCCGTGTTGACAGTCACTGAGCTCGGCGATTTCGCTGGGTACGAGGGGACCGAGATGGTCTCCATGGCAGCTATGGTGGTCCTCTGGTACAAAAGTTTCTGGATATTTGGCCCATTAGGGCCTTCTGGTTCCGTTATGGAGCTACGTTTCTTTAACGGCCTTGGTGCATTAGAAAGTTTCTTCCGTAGAGCTTCTAGGTCAGCGTCGCTCTGGTTCCGGTAAGGATTAGACAAGAAAGGCAGTAATTTCGTTGGGCTGAGTGGTCGAGGAATCCTTTCACTTTCATGGCTCTCGGGAGCTGAAGAAACGGGCTCCGCCTCAGGTTCTGGACTGCCAGGCTTGCCCTGGTTACAGGAGTAAATGTTCTCTGGGTTCTGTTGTGGATTCTGAGCAGCAGCTATCACAGGCTTGCCATACACTGATCAGAGAAGACAGAGAGGAAAAGCCCAGTTAGTGCTAACTAAACAAAACTACTAAGAAAACAGCTAACGGTAAGTGAAGTCTCTCTTTGTTTCATAGTTACTACATTACTCCCCCCACATACATTTAATTTCTTAAAATAGCAAAGACAAAACAAGGATTTCATCTTTGCATAACAAGCTTTACTATAGAATCGAAATGTTCATTGATTATAACATGCACCACTGTCCCATGAACCAGTAAGAAGGAAAAGCGTGGCCGATTTCCAGAAACCCCAGACTGTGGCATGGCATCAAGGAAAACTGGTAATCTGTCCACATATCCAGACTAAGTCTAAACACATACTACCCACCTTCCACACTATTCAAATGTAGATCAATGTGAGAAATCATACTCGGCTCACAAAAATGAGAACCACTTATCTTTCCCAAAAACATTCCCCTGAAACAGTCCAATGATGTCAAAATGACCTGATTTTCAAATTATTATATTAGCAATATTTACCAAGGATTAATGGAAAGACTACACTGTACTTTAATATCTGTTATGGTAGCTTTGAACCACAATTATATGCTTATTTCATAACTAAAAAGGCATTTTCAATCAATTAAGTCAATTGTATCCTAGCCTTATAACCAAGTCAGAAAAAAAAAACTCAAACATCCAAACTGCACATGTTTAACACAAACTAATTTTATTATGGTTTCATATTTACTTAGTGATGGTATCCTTACTAGAACAATTTAAAACACAAAAGAATGTTGCTTTTAAAAATCAAGAGACAATGTAACTGTCCCACCCTCTGTGTGCCAAGAATAGTCGAATCACTAGTAAAGCTGCAGCCTTCGGCAACCATGTAACACCTGTGACCCTGTCTTCCCCATATCAGCAAGCACCTTCAGAACTGAGACTCAACTCATCTGGGAGGGTTAGCTTTAACTGTCAACTTGCCACAACCTAAAATCACCTTTGAAGGGAGGCACAACTGAGGGCCTGTCTAGATCAGGTTGGCTTGTGGGCATGTCTGTGGGGATTCTGATTGTTAACTGATGTGGGAGGCCCAGCCTACTGTGTCTAACTGTTCCCCGGACAGAGGTCCTGAACTGTGTAGGACAGAAGAAAGAGAGATCAAGCAGAGAGCGTGGGTTCAGTCATTTCTCTCCACTCTCGACTGTGAATACAATGTGAACAGCTGCTTGTGTTTCTGACCCAACTTCTCCGAAGCAATAAAGAGTAAACTGGAATTACAAGCTAAGGAAAGCTTTCCTCCTTTGTTGCCTTTGTAGGGTTTTCTAGTATAGTCATAGATATGAAACTAGGACATTATGCTGTGTCTGCAGTAACTACTGTACTAGCTAACATGTAGCAGACACTCCATTAACCAGATTCACCAGAGTCACAGTTAAAATCCTTAGAACTGCTTCAGCCTAAGAGACCTGGCATTTTACTGTCCGCTGGCAGCTTGACATAGGATTTAAGCCCAAACTCTACACAGTTAAAATCAAGAATCAAAGGGCTAGGTGGGATGGCTGTGTATGAAAGCTCTTACCACGCAAGCCTGACAGACAGCCTGAGTATCTCTGGAACTCTCGATGAAGGAGGGAAGTGACTTCCAAAAGCTGTCCTCTGACCTCTACATGCACTCTGGCACATGCATTTGCTCTTTTAAGTGCACCCTTGCACACGCTTAAAAATACAAACAAACAGAACCTTACCACTTGAAAAGTGGGGGCCTCTGGGGTGTGTCTTTGTCAGCGCGCTCTGCACAGCCTGTTGGAAGTTTTTCCCTGGTGCCTGATGCTGGGTATACATGGAGTAGATGGAGCTTGCTGCCACAGTCTGGGGTTTTCGGAAGGCTGGAGGGAAGGTGTCCTTGGAAGGCTGGGGCGTAAAGGGGCGGACTGCAGCAGCAGGTGGGCTTTCTTGCTTAGATCCTGGAGAGAGGACTTGGTCCTGGCCACCTGAAGGTGCACCCGGAGACAGCAGCACCCTTGGCTGTGGCCCTGCTGGCTTGAGCTTAGCTCCCATGCATTGAGCAGCTATTGGCAATTGCTGAGGATTTCCATCTGCCTTCATGTCAGGAGGTGACTGACTCGTTTGTCCAAAGTAAGGCAAATTAATCTGTTTTGGCTTTGTAGGAACAGGAGGTGGAACTTTAGCCACAATTTTATTTGCAGCCTGTAACATATGCACACACACAGCAAGGTGGTTAAAATACTGTACAAAATTATACAAAATACCCTTGTCAGCTCACTTCACAAATAAGCACATACATCAGCTCTCGGGTCTCCAGCTAGCTGAAGGGCTAAAGCAGTTGCCACACACCAAGGAGACTGCAGTTTGGACTCCCAGAACCTGCGTAAATGCTAAGGGGAGCTCAACCGTAATTCCAGCCTGCAAGCTGTCTAGTGAGACCAGCCATACCAGCAAGCTCTGGGTATGATTGAGACCCTAGTTCAAAGAATAAGGAACAAAAGCAACTGAAGAAAATTCCCAACATCAACCCTGGCCCTTCACACCCAGGGGCACATATATGCACCCACGCACTTGAACATACATATACACATACACATACTTCTGCACACTAGATACATACTCATGAAAAGCAGACAAAATATTGCTTCTACATTTTAAAACCATTAAAGCTTCAAATCAGATTAAGAAGGGACTTACAGTGATATAATCCAATTCCTCCCTCAACCCCATGACTTCCTTCCTAGTCTTGTTTCCTAGCTGGGCAAAACTCTTTACTGCCATTTTTCATTTCCACAGATGGCATCAATACATAAAAATATTCTTGTACATCCAAATGTCATACAATCTTAACTGTAAACTCAACCTTTGGCAGGCTAAGGCAGGAGGATCACAAGTTTGAGGTCAGAGTAAAACCAAGTCTCAAAACAAGCAATCCCAGAGTTGTCTGCAATGCAGGACACGTGAAAACCCACCTAACCTGCAGTGTTCATCCACAGGTCCACTCATCCTAATTTAAGATCCTAATATCACTAAAGATTCACACCATGCCTTTGATACAGCCTTGGCTCTAGATTTCATCATGGGTTTTTGTTCTGTTTTCATTCTTTGAGACACAATTTTACTCTGCAGCCCAGACTGGCTTCAAATTTGATGCAACCCTTCTGCCTCAGCATCTCCAGGGCTGGGAATAAGGCAGGAGCCACCATGTTCACACACCAGACTTCAAAGGAATAAAACGTCTGGGCACCATGAATACTCTCTTCTTCCTTGTACTTACACACTTCAGAGAATCACAAAAACCTGTGACCCAGAAGCAAATATGCACCATCCCCAAGGAGGGAGTGCTCAATCCTATCTAAACAACAGACTCCTATTATATTTCCTAATGTTCCAGACACTGTATTTCTTCTGTTCTCCCTCACAGACAATATTGTAAAATCTTTTCTTTAAAAATGCTCTAGAGAAACACATTAGGTAGTAGCAACTGAGAGAGCACTAATACCTGAGCATCCCGCAAGATGTCCTCACTGCTCTGGTTTTTCCTCAGCGTACCAAACGAGGGCGGGGCAGCACACTGGTCCACTGTGTCAAACATGGAAAAGGGGCGCACTTTCTTCTCCTTGTCCCTCACAGAGATCTCCCCATCATCAACTGAAGACGAAGAGAAAACCCCACCCTGACATTCAAGCTGTTTGGAACAGAACTACCTTTCAGCTGTTTCTTTCTTCTAGATCTCTCTGAACACCGTACCCTCTAAGTCCTCCCATAGTTTTTATTCTAAGCTGTTAAAAAAAAAAAAGAAAAGAAAAACCCAAATACTCCATGCTAATATCTTAGTTCCCGAGTTAAGTTAGGAAATCATCTAAAGGAACTGCTGCTGGTCTTAACAAGCTAACAAAAAACAAGCTCCCTAGAAAAAGTACAAAAATACCTTTTAGAATCAAAGCACAAACAAATCTCACCTTGGTCCAAGGCACCCCCCGTGCTCTGGGGTACAGAAGAGCCTTGGCTGGGTAAGAGCTCTGCACTGGAGGGGTTCCAATCAGGGCCAACGGGGTGAGTTTTAGAGCCTAGAATGCAGAAAGCAGCCACAAGTCACTCACATTCTAAAGACATTTCACTGCTTCGTTTCACTTTGCTGCTAAGACTTTTAATCTCTTTAAAAAAAAAAAAAAAAAAAAACAGCTTTACAGCTTGGGCACACAGTCTCCCAGCAAATTTATTTAGAAAATACCTATGCCAGGTTTTGTTTCTTCTTTTAGATTTCCCCTTACTCAAACAGTTTAAAAAGTAGTCAAAGCAAAGGAAAAGTTGGCCTGAGCCAGAGAAGCCCTAGTCATTACTCTTGACTGTGTAAGGAAGCATGGCCATCACCCAGAAGACAATTTCCACCACCACAGATGGAAGCACATGAGACAGATCTTACAAACAATGCCTTAGTGATGGATTGGTAAATGGGTGCCCATGAACTCCAACCCAGCTTTCACTATTTAGGGTATTCATGATTTTTCTACACTCATATCTAAATTTCAAATGCCAGCCAGGAGTGGTAGCACATGCCTTTAATCTCAGCACTTGGGAGACAGAGGGAGATGGATCTCTGTGAGTTCAAGGCCAGCCTGGTCTATAAATATTGAGAGCCTACCCCAAAAACAACAACCACCATATATATTCTAAACTATGAAGTATTAATGCTTCATAGTAATAATTATGGCAAAACAACAAATAATTTAGTTATTTTTTTCATATAACAATGGGAAGAAGAAGAAGAAAAAAAATAATGGTTCTCTGAATGATAAGAATGTTTGGACCCTGCACTTATTTATCCTTCCATTATGAAATTCCGGCTTGCACCTCTCCATGCTCCTGATACAGAAGGCAAAGCTGACTAAAGCAAGGGCCTCTGCTCTTCCCACCTTTACACCTCCAGGTGTTCACCTTCATTCCAAAACCTGTCAGCAAGCAATGCTCATGCATAAGAGCTCGTGAATTCTTAACTCTGTTCCAAAGAAAGAGGATTCACAACTTGCCTCTGTGAAACTGGCATTACTGCCATGTGTATACAGTCTCTTCGCACAAGACAAAAGATCTCAGATCAACATTTCCTTCCTAACAAGGACTACTTTCTTTTGTGAGATCATGCACCACTGTAGAGGCCTCTAACTACACACAATCCTCCTGCTTCAACCTCTGCAGAAAGTGTTGGACTGAAAGGTGAACGCCACACATCCAGTAAGGACATTTCTGAAATAACTCTGATGTTATCCTGAGTAGAACTGTCTTGGTTACAATCACTAGTAAAGAATAAACGAATTTGAGAATTTAAAAGTAGGTAATATGAAAACAACTTTTTAAAACACTCAAATTAGAAAATACAGTGGCATAGGGAAGGGCTAAATATGAAAGACCTTGGAAACCCCTTTTACCTTTACTTTGCAAAGCAGCCCCAGACCTCATGTTGGGCAGTGTCTGTATCTTCATTGGCCCCTCTGCTGACTGCATGACCAAAGCCCCATCGGGCAGGGCTGGCTTCACCAGCAGCTCGGTTCTGGAGGGCATCCGTGGCATAGTAGATGACTGGATGTACGGGCCTACAGCGGCCACACGACTCGGGGCTGACACTGCTTGCTGGGGAAGATTTCCATCAGGTGAAACCTTAGTTAAAAAGCACAGATCTTTTAATATTACATGTTTTACTAGATGACCAATTCAGAAAAGAATGAAAATTTCAGAATGAGCAGTTTTGGAATTTAGCCAGTCTATAAAAAAAAGTCCCAACAGAACTACTCCACAACGAACTCTCATACAACCTTGCTGCAAGTCTTAGAAAGGGAAGCTAAGCACCACACGTAAACAAAAGGTGAAAAGTCCCAGACCATCTACTGCAGACTCACCCTGAACTGTCTTCCCGATGCAGCTGCTGCCCCCTCCCCAGGCCCAGGGCAGACTCTCTCCCCAGTGCAGACAGCCCACTGGCTCACCGGGAGATTCTCTTTCTGCTGCAGCGCGGCCTTCTTCTTCCAGAGCCGGTCCCTGAGCTCATTAACTCGCTTGTCCATGACTGCCACTTCTGAATTGCGCTTGTTCAAACACTCCCTCTGTTGTTGCAGCTTGGCATTCTGCTCTTGGTTCAGTTTGTTTCTTAACTGAACAAAACAGGACGGAAACACAAAGATAACGAAGGAAAGAAAAGCACCTCCAGGAGGCAATCACATGGTTAACTATTACAGAATTTCTAAAAATGTAAGGGGCTTGCCTCCACCTCTCTGCACACCTCACCTCCTGGTTTAAACTTCAGCGACATTTGTGCCTGACCACTGGCTGTGGTTATGCCTCAAATTTCCTGTTTGAGGCATCTTAAAGTTTATTCTGGATTCTTGGGGTTTAGGCCTCCCACTTCCACCCACCCTAAGGAAAAGCAGCTAAAGTCCAAAAGTTCTGGTCATCTCTGGGAAGTTTCTATTTCTGGGGCGGAGCTCACGCTGCATTGAGAGAGTGGCATACCTGCAGTTCCTTGTAGAGGCGGTCAAGCTCAGCCACGGCTGACTGGTTGTCATGGTGGCCATCGATCCTGCCGTTCTTAAGCATCTCGAGCTGCCTTGTAAGTTCCTCCACTTTTGACACAGCCAGAACTAGCTCCCTCTGTTTCTGCTGGAACAAGCTATTCATCTGCTCAATTTCCTCCACTAGAAGAGAGAGAATGACCACGGTTGAAAATAAAAATAAGAATGAACTACTTGCCAGGCAACCAAGCTTTATAATGAACTTTCTAATAAGTAGAGAACTCTTTGAGAATGTCCTAGGACCAACCTACTTTTAGAAACAACAGAAATCACTGAACAGCTGCATTATTGTCTAGATACAGACATTTGAAGGCTCTGAAGAATTTACACAGTGAATAAAGTAAACATTAAACTCTCAATTTTGGAAATCAAATTTCTTTAGAACTTTTGATCTCACTTTTATAAAGGTAGAACGACTGAATCACTAAAACTTTAATTATTAATAATATGGCAATTTAATAACTGGAGGTACCACATAAACAAAAATCCTTATCTTCATCAAATTCTTGATCAAGAATTTAGGAAAAAATATAACTTAAAAAATGTAATTTAACAATCTACCTAAAACACTCAATGCTAACATCAACCAAGAGGAACTCGCAACGGCATGCACGCACGTACCCAGCTTCCCGTTGCTCAGCCTCTTCTGCTCCACGTGGCCCTTCAACGCTCTCACTTTCTTCAGCTTGGCTTCCTGACTTTCAGCTATCTCTTTGAGCCTCTTAAGTTTCTCCTGCTCAGCAGCTTGTTGCTGCTGACGTTGATCTTGCTGTTTTAAAAACTTTAAGCGTTGCTCCTGAAGACAGAAAAAGCAGCATTCACTGGGCCTGTCATTGTAAACAGCACACTACCAACCTCAAAAGAACCTCACCCGACCCTCGCAGGCCGAGACAAGTGTTCCTGTAACAGTTCTGCTCTCTCCACATATCCTGAAGGCTGTCACAATCACCTGGGCAGTATTCGAAACACACACTCCTGGGCCCACCCTAGAAGCTCTTGGAGAGAAGACTTAGAAATTAGTATTTTTAATCCAAGTAGTTCCTACATAGTAAGCAAGCAGTAATCCTGGAAGTGGTTTCATGAAGAATTGCTTGTAAAACAGATTGTATGTGTAGTGTCCATGTGAGTATACACATGTGCATATGTGTATGTGTGCAGGCATGAAAGGTCAGAGGTCAACACTGGATGTCTTCCTTGATCACCTTTCCCCCCTCATTTTTATTAGTTCTTTGAAGAGTTTTGTGTGATGAATTTTGATCATATTCAATCTTTCCCCAATCCTCTCAGAGCTATGCCCCCTTCCCTACCCACCCAACTTTGTGTCCCTTTTTATTAAAAAAAAAAGATTTATTTTTAATAATGTGTATGTATCTGTGTGGGGCTATGTGCACATGAATGAAGGTGCCTGCAGAGGCTGAGGGATTCCGAGCCCCCAGAGCCGGGGTTATAGGCAGTTCTAAGTCACCTGACGTGAGTGCTGGGAACAGAATTCAGGCTCTCTGGAAGAACAGTGCATGCTCTGAACTGCTGAGCCTTCTCCCCCTCTAAAAAAATGAAGTACAGCTTGTGCTGCTCAAGTACTCTGGGATGTGTGCCTTTCACAGGAGGGTGGCCAACCCTAAACCCTAAGAAAAACTCACTCCCTTCTCCTAGAAGCCATCAACTGACACCACCTCCACCCCACCCCGGGGCGGGACTGCATGCCCACCTCCCTTCTCCAGGAGGGGATTTTGTCTGGCTTGAGATTGCACAGGTCTTATACATGTTGTCAAAACTGCAATAAGTTCACACTGTTAGTGCCCTGTTGGGTCTGGAAAACGTTTCCCTGTAGTCGCCCACTGCCTCTGGCTCTTACAGTCTTTCGGCCCCTCTTCTGCAACGGTCCCTGAGCCCTGGAGGAGGGGGATTATACAGGGAGAGAATGGATTTTACTTATGAAAACGAGTAAACTCGTTGGAACTGGACTGGCCAGATGAGGTGGCCAATGAGCTCTAGGGATCTGCCCGTCCCTCCCAGTGCTATGGTCAGGCTGCCCCCGTGCCCAGCTGTTACATGAGTGCTGAGGATCCATCCAGTTCCTCAAACTTTCACAGCAGCCACTTCCCAAAGTGAGCTGTCTTTCTGCCCCAGATGCCGTCTAGAAGATGCTAACTTGGTCCGGTAAGGACAAGGACTTGCCTAAGAAACTGAGTTAAATCTCTGAAGCCCATATGGTAGAAGGAGAACCAACTCTCAAGAGTTCTCCTCTGATCTCCACACTTACACTGTGGCAGAGATATGCACACAGGAAAACACAAGCACACGCGTGTTCACACACGTACCTGTGCGCATGCACACTAACTTAAAAAGGAGGCTAACTTAAGGAGCCCATTTGAGTTGGGAGGCAATGTAAAAAAAAGTAGTTAAATGCAGAGGATATGAATTCAAATTCAGATTCGAACCTAAGCTAAACTATGAATTCCTATGAGATCTTGGACACACACACATTTGTTTCTTCATCTGTTAACATGGAAATGAGCATTAACAACTACTTGTTGCTGTGACAAGGATTAAATAGAAAATATAAATACTCCTCTTTGAGGAGTATCTTATATATTATATACTCCTTGGGTAGGAATTGTAAAGAGCCAAGGAGGTAACACCTTTAGAAAACTGCAGTTAAGCCAGGCAGTGGTGGCACATGCCTTTAATCCCAGCACTTGGGAAGCAGAGACAGGCAGATCTCTGTGAGTTCAGAGGCCAACCTGGGCTACAGAGTGAGTTCCAGGACAGGCTCCAAAGCTATAGAGAAACTCTGTCTCGAAAAACCAAAAAAAAAAAAAAAAGAAAAAAGAAAAAAAATAACCTGTAGTTATGCAATTTAAAATTTATTTGTATTACTTTATAATTTTAAAACACCAGTTACAGAATCTATAATCAAAGGTAACCCTCTCCAAATACGCTTAAATCATGTAAATAACATGGACTTTCAAAGTGAAAGTCTTGAGATTAGAGATTTACTCTGCAATGATCAACTGTTTAGATGAAGGTATGTCCTCCCTACACACTGTGATAGCATAACAGCTTATTTTTATAATAACCTTTTAGAAATGTGGGATCTCGGGCTCCAAACTCTGAATCAGAAACCTATTTCTTAGCTAGATCCCAAACTGGACCCGATGATTAGGTCCAGTTTGAGAAGCAATGCACCATGGTGCCGGCTAGCACATACAAGTAGAAATGGGTGCCTCAGAATGCATGGAAATGTTACATGCAAGAGCAAAGTGCATGGTGAGAATAGCTAAAAGATCTCCTAGCCATTTCCTGTAAAGCTCACTAAGGACTGCTAATTTAAGGATCCTGAGTGTGTGGACTAAGGGTTGACAATGTAGAGCCTGAAGATGAAACCAGCTTGTGGCGTTTTTTGTTTGTTTGTTTGTTTTGAGTTTTTTGTTTTAAATCAATCAATCTTTCTCTTCTCCCAGCAACCCTGCTGTGTATAGGGGTGGGGACATCTCACCATAGGAATGCTGGGGTCACAGATACAGTTACCAAATCCCGCTTCATATGGGTTCTGAGATCCAAACTCAGATCCCCAAACTTGGACAACAAGTACATTACCCACTAAGTCATTTCCTAAGCCCCTAATTTGCTGTTTTCATAAGTAAAGCTTCATTGGAACACACCACACACATCACAGGCAAAGCTGACTACCACTATGGAGACAGAGTGGCACACAAAGGCTAAGACTGTTACTACAGAGCTCTAAGGAGCAAAGTCTACCGGCATCTGCTGCAGATTCTAAGCCTGTGGCTGGCAGATGCAGCAGCAGAGAGAGACTAGTTTTGATAGTAACTGAGGGCAATTTTTCTTATTCAAGGCCAGGACTAGGATTCTGAATAAAACACCTCTTTTCCACTGGGGCCAAGCAGCAGAAGGCGACAGTGATAGCTTGAGCAAACGTTCAAGTTGTTCCTGTTGCAGCACAGGTGAGCTCCAGGGAGCAAAGAAAAGTGTTCTTTCTAACTTCCCAGCTATTCAGGAGCCAGAGGCAGGGGGAAATCACTTGGGACCAAAAGTTTGAGATCAGCTTAGGTAACAGAGACAGGCAACTAACTCAAAAAGAAAAAAAAAAAAAAAATAACAAAAATTAGGTCAGGAAAATCCTGAACTAAAATGATACAAGGGTTTCTGGAAAATGCTGAAGAAAATCCCACAGCAGGTAACTTGGAGTGAAAACATCAGTTCCCATGTGAGAGAGAGGCTACTACCTCAATAAGCAGGGCAGACTGTGAACGGTTTCAACGAAGACATTAACAGCAGTAGGTGATGAGGACCGTGAAGACTCTACCTTAGTAGCCAGCATTTGTTGCTGGGCCTCAATCTGCTGCTGCTGGCGAGATGCCATTTCCTGAAGTTCAGCAAGCGTCAGGTCCATCCTAGGACTATTAACCTACAAATGGAAACACACCACCATCTATTTCCATACTATGTTCAGAGGCCTGCTTAAAAGCTCCATCTAAACTAATCATAACAAAATTATTTGGGTATTAATTTTTACTTTAATATTCATTGAGTTCATTTATTAAGATATAAAACATACTAATATGCAGGCCAATGATTTTTGAAGCTGTACATTTTAATTAGTTTGCTCAGAAACACAAACAGAAGAATTCAGAGTTACTCTGTCCTGTGGTTAATTTACATTAGACAGCAGACTGGCTGTATAAACACGG
>CABHPH010136426.1:28951-42489 GCA_902168325.1 Peromyscus nudipes | reverse complement strand
CAAAGCTGGGCCATGAGTGCAAGCCTATTGTCATAGCTACTTGGGATGCTTAATGTAGGAAGATCACAATCTTCAAAGCCTAGTTTTGTTGTTGGTTGGTCTTTGGTCTTTTGGGGAACCCACCACCCAGCTCCCAAATAAATCACACACAGAGGCTTATTCTTAATTATAAATGCCCTGCTTTAGCTTGGCTTGCTGCTAGCCAGATTTCCTTAACTTAAATTATCCCATCTATATTTTGTCTCTGGGATTTTACCTTTCTTATTTCTGTATACCTTTTCTTTCCTTATTACTCTGTGTCTTGCTGTGTAGCTGGGTGGTTGGGTGGCTGGGTGGCTGGCCCCTGATGTCCTCCTCTTTCCTCTCTCATTCTTCTTCTTCCTTCCAGATTTCTCCTGCTATATATTCTCTCTGCCTGCCAGCCCTGCCTATCCTTTCTCCTGCCTTGCTATTGGCCATTCAGCTCTTTATTAGACCATCAGGTGTTTTAGACAGGCACAGTAACACAGCTTCACAGAGTTTTAAACAAATGCAACATAAACACAAGTAACACATCTTAAAATAATATTCTCCAACATGGTTTAGCTACACAATAACTTCAAGACCTACTTTGGCAACTTAGTGAAACTCTTGAATAAAAATAAAAATGAAATTAGGGCTGGGGACAGAGATCAGTGGTGAAGTTCTTGTCTACATGATGCTTTTGGTTCAATCCCCAGTGTTGCAAACCAACAACAAAATGTTGAATTAAGTAAAATGTAACCTTATAACAACATTGATCATTCACAGGATTAGAGAGGTGATACATAGTTAGCATAATCAGCATTAGAGAGACTGAATGAGACTTTCAGTCCAGTAACTGAGAGAAAAGCAATGTATTGAATGTGGTATTTGGAATCAGAATGATCCAGATTTAAACAGTGCCCTTGTAAAGCTTGTTTGTTCAGAGTTAGATCAAAGATTAACAAGGTAACAAAAATCAGTTTCCTCACCTATTAACCAAGTGAACAAATACGACCTTCCAGGTCTACTGAAAAGATCATTTTAAGGATATTCAATAATAATAACAACAAACAACAATGTGGTATTGGTATTTTACATGTCAGGTTATTGTAAGTACTTTATATAAATTAACCTATTTTAAGCTTCCTAGCAACTCTTAAAAAGGAGGTGCATAATTACATTATCTCCAATTTACAAATGAGAAATCTAAGGCATGACTACATAGAATAAGTGATTCCAGTCAGATAGATAGTAAGTTGTTAAGTTCTTCCTAGTCTAGCCTAGCCCTAGCTAGTCCTTACTTTAAAATCTTTACATTGCAATGCACTACAATAGAACTGTGAGTCAATCACTTCCTGTCTTGATAATTGTTCTATTGCTGTGAGGAAGCACCATGACCATGGCAACGCTTATAAAGAAAGCATTTCATCGGAGCTTGGTTACAGTTTCAGAGGGTTAATCCATTATCATCATGGCTAGAAGCATGGATGCTGGAGAAGTATCAGAGAGCTACATCCTGATCCACTGGCTGAAAGAAAGAATCTGGCCTTGGCCAGGGCCTTTGAAATGTCAAAGTTCACTCATAGAGGCATACTTCCCCCAACAAGGCCTTACATCCTAATCATTTCAAATAGTGCCACTCCCTGGTGACCAAGCATTCAAATCTATTATCCTATGGAGCGACTCTCATTCAAACCACCACACCCCTCCAACCACTTTAATTCAAATTCATCTCATTAATACTCAAAATACTTTTAAGAAAGAAAAACCCAAGAATTTATTAAGTTAGAGTGACAAGAACTACATGGACAGAATTTATTTGTGGCTGTCAATCTTATTTCACCAGTGAAAGTAGTAAGTTGTTATTTTACCAATTAGTTCCCTAAGATACTAAACATGTGAAATACATTCTAGTCCAGTAAATAATGTCACTTATTAATTATATAGCAGTGTTATTCCAAGAAAAAAGTTATAATAAAGGGATAATTTATCACTTTTATCATCAATTAATGATTTCCAAATAGACATTTTAAATCATAATGAAACAAATTGCACATACAGGTTAAAATAAACAATAACTGATTATTTTTTAAAAGTCAACAACATAAAAACATCATATCAAAAAATTCTGGAGCCGGGCGTTGGTGGCGCACGCCTTTAATCCCAGCACTCGGGAGGCAGAGGCAGGTGGATCTCTGTGAGTTCGAGGCCAGCCTGGGCTACCAAGTGAGCTCCAGGAAAGGCGCAAAGCTACACAGAGAAACCCTGTCTCGAAAAACAAAAACAAAAACAAAAACAAAAACAAAAACAAAAAAAATTCTGGATTCTGTAGCAATTTCTAAAAGGCTCTGATTATACAGTATTTCAGAATTTCTGATACAAGAAAATGCTGTGAAGAACAGGCCCGGAGATCATTTCCTCCATCCTCCTCACAAGTACTTCCAAAGTAAAACAATCCCTGGACAACAAGACTCTCAGTCAGACTTTAAACTTTTTGAG
The DNA here is from genome assembly GCA_902168325.1 of Peromyscus nudipes. Taxonomy (NCBI): domain Eukaryota; kingdom Metazoa; phylum Chordata; class Mammalia; order Rodentia; family Cricetidae; genus Peromyscus; species Peromyscus nudipes. The sequence goes on along the minus strand of CABHPH010136426.1, from coordinate 39,987 downwards.
CCAGCACACCACTCTGACAGAGACCTTTAAAACACAGAAAATGTTGATGAATGTCCTATCCACAACTCCTGCACTTCCTGATTGCTGTGAGAGACGATTCTTAACAAGGGCAGTATGAAACTGTTTTGTGTGATATTTAGCCAATAACTGATGCTGAAGTAGCAAACTTTATATAATTCATCAGCAAATGAGTTGATGTACAACACTCATATTTGTCTGCTTCTTGACCTACTGTGGATGTCTTTCTCAGAAAACATCTCTCAGTTCCTATTGCAATTAAATCTTTGCAATTGAAATACCAACAAACTCCATTCTATTGATTAATAGAATCAAAACTATTTAAAAAATCAAAATGTCCTAACTACACTGATATTTAACTCATTATAGCAAAGAGGATAAGACAGCCAGTCATCTCTCTCCCTTAATTCTTTGCACTCATTTTGTCTCCCTCCTTATAGCACTAGCCAAATCCAAGCCATGCTACCAAGGGACAACATGTTCAAAACAATGCACAGTTCAGGCCCTTATAATACAAGTTTCACTACACCACTAAACCAGTATAATTTATAGTAAAATACCAAAAAAGTCCTGTTTTGTAAGACTATATGCATGTTTTTACCATTAATGCAAACTAGAAATAGGTTTTCCATATCATTGTTTTAAAAGGTAGATATTTTTCAGACAACTAAAATTAGACCATATTACAATGCAACAGATATTATGATCCAAATAATGAAGTCATTTAACACTTAAAGTCACAAGTAGGGAAGGCACCATTCACACCTATCATCTCTTGTTATAAGAGCCTCTTGAGAGGAATTCTGCTGTGCTGTCACTGTGATTATCAAGACCCCAACATGAGGTGAACAGAAACCAAGAAGCATGGTGTAGTCAGTATTTCTGCTTTGCAAACCTTGTGAAAGATAGTGGGCACAAATGGTTATTAATAAGAAAAAAATGTTATGTGTGAACATTTTTTTCACATTCATAGAGGGCCAAGAACCAGGCTTTGGTAAGTAACTATTTTCCAGGCCTTCAGTGCAAGAGGTGATAGAATCAACACACAGTGAAGGCATTGCTGTTCTCCCAAAGTACCATCCATTCTTTTCCGAGGCATAAAGAAATATAGGGATCCCCCAAAAAACTGAATTAAGTTCATTTCAAAAGCAGTAAGCAAAATGAAATTAGGAGATAATTTTAAATAACTTCTGTAAGAAATTAGGGCTAAACAGATTGCTGCTGTGACATCAGCTATGCCGAGTGCTCTTGCACATCCACATCTTCATACTTTACTAGAAGTCAGACCAATTATAGAATGGAGTGCATAGTTCCACTTATAACAGTACATTTACCCATGTTGGGAATATCCAAAGTCATGAAGGTAAATATTAGTATCTTCAAGGTGCACACTCTAGGCCTAAGCCCAAACACAGCACCCTGTAGATGACAAGCTTTACTGATATGTTACAACAAGGGAATCCCAGAAGTAAGAAAGTATAAGCCTGAGAAGAAAAAAGATCTTACATTTCAGGTGAAGGTAAGACGTAGAGAAATATGGATTATGTCAGGCTAATACCAACATCATAGAAATATTTGAAAACATTTCCCCAGAATGTAAGAATTTGCTATAATGTTCTTGAATTTACAAGTAATTGACTTGTTTGTAATTCCCATTTAAACATGTTCATGGGTGTAAAACTAAGTACTTAAAGACAAGTTCTCAGTCTCCAGTTCCCACAATCTCCAAATAGAAATGATACACTGATACTTTTACTTCCCATTCCACTTATATTATGTCAATTATATAAATATATAATTAATATACCGAGTACATTAGCAGTACACTGAAGAATTCCTGAGACATCTTCAATTTCCTCTTCGTTGGAATGGTCTGCATAGGAGCATCTGTTAGAGATATTGTGGAAATTCTTTTCTGCATCCCTATAACTAAGAAGAAAATAAAATTAGCATATGGAGGAATTTTGAAAACATTTGCAGATGCACTTATATCTACACCAAGTACATAACAGTCTATGCTTTCAGGATAACCACCTATAAAATAACTGATTCTTTAAACATAACTCTGATATGTATAACCCACTATTCCCTTTAACATTAACAGTACAGGACTAGATCTGCAGGCAACTGTTCATTAGAAAATTCTTGGGGCTGTAGTAAAATCCATATGATATAAGGAGAAGAGGGGAATAATGGGAAGAGAGCTTTAAGTGGGGTGAAGGATGTGAGGATTGGGTGTGGAGAAGAGTAATTGGGGATGCTGAAAACACCAAATGCACATCTGCTAGTTTCTAGGCTTTCTAATAGCCTGGGGATAGAGTGAGATTAAAACAGTGATATGAAGGGGTAAGAGAGGTTTAGGTGAGTAGAGGGATTGTAGGATGGGGCAGAAGTGGGAGCTGAGGGAGATATAACTAACACTAAGGATATTTGAAAACACCATATGAAACCTACTATTTTTATGAGATTTTAATATATGTATATATATATATGTATAAGATATATACATATATTATATTCATAAACAAGATTATCTGGAGTTTCCCTACACAGGAGACAATGCTCCTCTCAGAAGCCATATTTTGTCAAATAAAAACCCAGTGCTTTTACATAAACCTCCAGATTTATGTAAAAGGTGTTCTGGAGATCACCCAAAAAATAGAAGCTATTCCCATTGTTCATGGTAAGCCACTATAAACTGATATTAATATCTATTGCTGAACACATCATATACTTTGTTCATTAGACATGGTAAAATCAGGTTGGTACTGACCAGGAAGCTTCCTATCTTTTTGCTAGCTTTCATAGTACCAAAAGTTGCAATGCAGGCTGCTGAGAGGAAAAGTCATTAAGAGTCTTACCCAGTTGTGAACCCTGTGAGCTACTCATTTATGAATCCAGTGGGCTACAATGACAGTCAGCATAGCAAGACATGACCATATGTGCAGTAGTGGCATGAAAGTTAAAGATAAAAGAACTTCTTTCTTCTTGGATTTAAAGCATGCCTCATGAGAGGAAAGTCATGCCTGGTACTGAAAATCTGGCTAAGAACTCAGGGCTGGGGAAACCATAGGCCACAGGCATGAATCTACTACTATTATTTTGCTAAATGGAGGAAGTATCAAACTAACCTCTAAATTTGTATTTGTATACACATGGAACAGTGAAACTCCCAAATCACATTAGAGAAGTTTCTTTGTTCAGTGGAAACTCACAACTGGTCAAAGTACAGAGAATAATTGTCAGTTATATGCCAGAAATGGGACATCTACATCACCCCCACCCAAAGATGTAGGGAATCATTGCAAAAGAGGGGGAAGAAAAATTGTAAAAACCAGAGGTTGGCTTCTGGACACGGCAGGAATGCTACACTCATGAACTCACAGCAGCTTCTTAACAGACGTATACAAGATCAAATCAGTCAACATTTCAGCATGGAGGCTGAGGGAGCTCAAAAGCCCCACTTCTTTTACTTTTCCTGTACCTTCGGTATCTGGTATGATGTATTTGTTGTAGGAAATCCCCCACTGCCTATATTGTTAGGAGTCTCACAGATTCATCAGCTGTTAAACTCAAACTTACACTATAGACTCTCTAAGAGGGCTTCCAGACCTCTAATCTCACACTGGAGACTTCACTGGTCCCAATTTTCTGTAGCTTCCAGCTTCTTAGACTGGACAGCAACTGGTTTAACTACAGTGTGTAACCAGCTACTATCAGACTATTCAGCTTCTGATCATATAAGCCTGTCTAATGCATTGTCTTTTATAAGTGTGTGTGTGCATCCACATATACCTACAAGGTAATTCTAATGCATACTAATATTTAAGAACCATTGGCTTCCAGTAAATTTTTTTTTAATTTTATTTTACAATACCATTGAGTTCTACATATCAGCCACAGATTCCCTTGTTCTCCCCCCTCCCACCCCTCTCCCCTTCCCCCCAGCCCACTCCCCATTCCCACCCCCTCCAGGGCAAAACCTCCCCCGAGGACTGAGATCAACCTGGTAGACTCAGTCCAGGCAGGGCCAGTCCCCTCCTCCCAGGCCGAGCCAAGCGACCCTGCATAAGCCCCAGGTTTCAAACAGCCAACTCATGCAATGAGTACAGGACCCGGTCCCACTGCCTGGATGCCTCCCAAACAGTTCAAGCCAATCAACTGTCTCACCCATTCAGAGGGTCTGATCCAGTTGGGGGCTGTTTCCATTCATTTGGCTATTTGTCCCTGTGCTTTATCCAACCCTGGTCTCAACAATTCTCGCTCATATAGACCCTCCTCTTTCTTGCCAATTGGACTCCCAGAGTTCCGCCCGGGGCCTAGCCGTGGATCTCTGCTTCCAGATCCCTCAGTCATTGGATGGGGTTTGGAGCACGACAATTAGGCTACAAATAGATCCACATCTATCAACGTGTACAAAACTTACGTCCAAGTGGATCAAGGACCTCAACATAAATCCAGCTACTCTGAACCTGCTAGAAGAGAAAGTAGGAAGTAGTCTTGAACGCATTGGCATATAACACCAGTAGCACAATCACTGAGAGAAACAATCAATCAATGGGACCTCTTGAAACTGAGAAGCTTTTGTAGAGCAAAGGATACGGTCAACAAGGCAAAGAGACAACCTACAGAATGGGAAAAGGTCTTCACCAACCCTACATCTGACAGAGGACTGATATCCAGAATATATAAGGAACTCAAGAAATTAGACATCAAAATGCCCAATGGTCCAATTAAGAAATGGGCTATAGAACTAAACAGAGAATTCTCAACAGAGGAAACTCAAATGGCTGAAAGACATTTAAGGAATTGCTCAACATCCCTAATTATCAGGGAAATGCAAATCAAAACAACTCTGAGAATGGCTAAGATCAAAAACACTGAAGACACCTTATGCTGGAGAGGATGTGGAGCTAGGGGCTTCCAGTAATTTTTAAATCATTTTTCTATGATAAAAAGTCAGGACTCAGAAATATTAAATAGAAGCCAGGAAACCAGATCAAAATATTTCAGTAAGAGATGATGATGATAGTAGAGAGAAAAAGATTTATCACATAGCATGAATAAATTATTTTACTATTCATTTTCCCAACACAAATGATCTCTATGAATAAATACATGAATGAGGGAAGGGATAAATTAAAGCATAGAATAAATATTTAAAGATGAAGCACTTGTGGCTGAGTGGTTATTGTACTCCATAACAAGAGGATCCATCTTCTTTGTGATCCTTTGAACAGATGCTCCTTGAGTCCAGTGCTAGGTTCTGGGAGAAATGAAAAGGTCTCTAGCCAGTTTCTATTGGCAACAGGTACAAGAATTCCAGGAACGATGTATACTACCCCAGATGTTGATATGTAAAGCAGATTAAGGGCAGAGTTTTAAGAAAAGAAGAGGGGAAATAGAAAGACCAGTCATTGAGCCCATATTGAGAAATTAAAATGAATCCATCCATACAATCTGTCATCTCTCCTGCTTTAACATTTCCGTATGTAGTATCAGAAAGCAATATTACTTCAAGACAAGCCTATAGAAAGCAGGAAAATAATCTTCTTAGACATATCTCTCCAGAAATATAGAAAATAATGCTTGCTAGCACTTATTCTCCATTGCCTGAAATTCTCTTGACTGTAAAAAAAACATTGCTTCACAGTTAAAGATTAAAGGCCCTAAACTGTGTTTTGTGAAGAGGAACAACACTTAGGTGTGAACACATTAGTCCTAGTGTTAATATTAGCTTTTCTCCTTTTTCAGTTTTGTAAAGAGAAGTTGTCTTAGAGTCAAAAGAAAAAGTTGAAAAGGAAGCTATAAGATGAGCGAAGCAGAAAGAAGGGAAGATAGAGTCAAAAAAGGCAAGAACAATAAGACTTTCCAACTAGCTCCTTACTCTCCATAAGCATCAAGGCAAATAAAGGAATTAGTGGTCCATGTCCTAGAAGTCAGGGAAGCAAACATGTTGATAGTTCTGTTTTAATTAGGTTTGATATCAAGACACCTTGTTACAGTCAAATTATCCATAGCCCTTATATTGTGTTGGACAGAATAAACACCCTAGGTCATGTCATCATAAATAGAGAAGATAGTTAAGGTAGGTAGATAAAAGGGAACTCCATCCCACCAATGGCCAAAGGCTGCTCTATTAACTATTACAATGAGGTTAATGATCTATTTCAATGGTAATGTAAGAGTCCAACTCCTAATTTGTTCCTGAGGCAGTTCAGTTCACACATGAGAGAATTTTAATAATTTCTTAATTCCAAAACAATGACAGCATTCATAATTCCAAAAACAGTTTCTTTGAGTTTGATGACTGGCATTATCATAAAAAATAAAAAATATAATAATAATAATAATAATAGATATACAACACTTACAACAATTAAAAAATGTTTTAAGTGTAAGAAGTAATCCACACAGCATACTTTGAAAGTAGCCAACACAGTGACAGTGATTAAGTTTTATTTTAGAATGTTCAAGGAAAGGTTAACTTGGCATTCTTTAGCTCCATTAGGATAAACTTTTTTTTTTTTTTTTTGGTTTTTCGAGACAGGGTTTCTCTGTGTAACTTTGCGCCTTTCCTGGAGCTCACTTGGTAGCCCAGGCTGGCCTCGAACTCACAGAGATCCGCCTGCCTCTGCCTCCCGAGTGCTGGGATTAAAGGCGTGTGCCACCAACGCCTGGCAGGATAAACTATTTTAAATCACTAATTGCATCAAATTAAAAGCCATCTCATAAATTTAAATGTTTTTCCTAGGACTGAACTCTTGAGAATTAATGTGTCAAAATTTCAAAGCAATTCCCACTGAAAAGACAATCAACATCATCATCAAGTCATGAAAGCTCATGGTATTATGTTAGGTTTTGAAGTCACTTTTTATTCTTATATCTTTCTGTTTTATTTTTAATCACATCATATCCTAATAGCTCAAAATTTATTCCTGATCCCCATAATGTAAAAGGATAATATTTCAAGAATTACCGGAGTTTGACTCTTCACAAAGACAAAATATTTGCAGCATATAGAAAATAATAACAAAGTATAGTGACAATATTTATTGTTTCTAGTGTTAATTGATTTAACATGAAAAGCTAGATTACTCAAAAAAGTAAATTTGATGTTTTGGTATTTGCCAAACTGCTATCTACTATGGACAATCAAAAGTGTCTACAAAATACTTTCACTGAAATCATATCACCTTATCATAACATCTGTCTTTGATTTTGTTATTAATATAACCACTATATTTTACTAAAATTTCTCTGAACTGATGAGGCCTTGATTTCTTATTTTTTGGTGTAACATATTTTTAACACACACAATTATCAAAACCATTTGAAGAAATAAAGAATAACAAAGAAAAACATGCAGCATGTGACTCTGACCAAACCAAGACCTATCCTTAAAGTGTGATTTCAGTCAAACTCTATATAAGAATTCAAAATCCTATTCAAAGACTCCCACCTGGTATCAACAATTCTTCCCTTGTAGTAAAAAAAAATTATGCGGTTCAGTCTTGTAAATGGAAGATAAGAACATTAGAAAGGGGTGGGAGTGGGGCAAAAATAATTTCAATTTTTATTTAAAAGAATTAAAGACAAATAAACCGAAGGACATCACTTAAGGAGCTTTTGTCAGTCCCAGCCTACATGTTAAGAAACAGACACTATAAAGTTGACTTTAAGAGCATACTAACTTGTAAGCTCAACAGCTGCACTTGAGAAATCACTTTGAATTTGTTCCATAGAAAAATGTATTTTTACTCACCCAATAACTTGATGTTCATAATACTGCAACGTCCTCTTGAGAGTCAGCTGTATAGTCTGAGGCTACAATATGGTAACAAGAATGAAAACACATCATCAGCTCATTAGTGTGCTTCCCAATCAAGAACAGGCAGCTTTATCTCATAAAAGTTACTATTTTGCAATATTAATGCATTTTTCATCTATCCATGTGTTTTCCCCAGAGGAACTAAATGAGGCAGTCAGTAATTGCCCAGTTTCCCAATGTTGACTACAATGATATTTTCTGCGTCATCCCCCCAAATCTTTTGATGAGCTATTAATAAGTATTCAATAAAATACTCATTGACTGCAATGGAGGGTTTGGTAGCAATGGGAAAAGCCACTGCAGAAACATGGCTTGCAGCACTTACTAGGTACTGTGTATAATCCCTGTAAGATAATGACCAGCTGAAAGTACACACCTATATATGTTCTTTCATGTTGTAACAAGACTTGCAATGGTAGTCTGAAAGTAACAGTAAGTTGAGTTAAAATTGTTAACTCTATACTTTAAGCTTAATGAGCTTTTCTTTTTCCATTAGTTTTATGTCTAAATGGACTCATAGGATGGCCAGGGTGAGACAGGAAGCAGTACCCCAGACTGCATCAGCAATACTTCAAGTCAGCCTAACTTTCTATGTGTCCCAAGAAATATCAAGTAGAGGATTGTTCTTGTGTCTCATAGAAGGGCCACAGTGCTTTGGATTGCCCGCCTCATGTCTTCAAAAAGAAGTCTATAGTTCATGAATGAATTATATAATTACTTCCAATGGTAGGTCAAAACAGTTTATTAATCTTAGATCAAAACATTATTCTCAGCTTTATCTAAGCAGTAGGTAGGCCAAACTTGGAAAATCATACAAACAAGTGAATGGAATGCAAACATCTCAAAACATTGGTTTTTATTAGGATGCTATGATAAGAAGTAAATTCTCAATGACAAAAGAGTGAATCTTTAAAACACAGACCCAGAGAGACTAGGTAACTAGGAGAGTTCCTAGGAGGATGCCAGATCTCCTATGATTGGAATGGTTCCTGTATTAATAGAAGAGAAGGAGAAATAGAAGAGATTTTGTGGACTGAGGAAGGGTGGGGACAGAAACATGAGTGATCAGGTTGCAGGGGAGTCCAGAAGGGGAGAGTACTGAAGGACTACTGGAAAGTGGGCGTGCGGTGCACGTTGTGGGGGGGGAGGAGTGAGCATTTCCGGGTCAGGTAAAAAATCTGTACAAAGAAATCTCCCAGGAATTTACAAGGCAATAGCAGATAAGTAGCATGAACTGGCCATCCCCTGTAACTAGATTAGTGCCTAGCCCAAAGGTCATCAAAGAGGCTTCATCCATCAACTGATGGAAACAGATGCAGACCCACAGTCAAACATTAGGCCAAGCTCAGGGAATCTGCAGAAGGGGAAGAAAGATCATAGGAGCCAGAGGGGTCAAGGACACCACAAGAAAACTCACAGAATCAAGTAACCTGGGACCATAGGGACTCACAGACTGAACTGACAATGAGGGAGCCTGCATCTGACTGACCTAGGTACTCTGCATATATGTTACAGTTGTGTAGCTTGGTCTTGTGGGCCTCCTAACAGTGGAAACAGTGGCTGTCTCTGACTCTTTTACTGGCTTTTGAGACCTGACTCCCCCTACTGGGCCATATTGCCCAACCTTAATACATGGGGAAATGCTCAGTCTTAAAGTAACTTGATATGCCATTTTTTTGTTGATACTCATAGGATACCTGTCCTTTCCTAATTTGGTAGATTATTAACACAGAAACCCACAGGATAAGAAACTGTGGGGTGAGAGACTCTAAATGGGACAACTGCATCATAGTCCCATTCCAAAGGTTCAAGGATCATTGTGGAAGAGGGAACAGAAAGATTGTAAGAGCCAGAGGTAGTAAAATTATTTATGAAACATGACAGGGCTGCTGCACACAGGAACAAAAAGCAGTCGCAACTTCCTGAACAAAACCCACAGAAGAGGAAGCCAGCCAAATTTCCAGCATGAATGATGAGGGGTTCATGGAGTCCCACCCCTAGCTGAGGCGATATTGGCAACTGATGGCTGCTGAGGGAGAGAAAGTCAGTTTCCTTCAAGGAAGTGGCTCCTGAGAGGATACCCATGTTCCAGTAGATAATTCCATACCAACAAGCACACAGAGGCTCTAAGTGGACTTGGTGGTTTTTTTTAAGTACATAATGTTGGAAGGGAAAGTGGGGAGAAGGATAGGGAAGGGATTACATGGAGGGCAAATTTGATCAAAGCACATTATATACATATATGAAATTCTCAAACAATAAAAACTATAGCCAAAAAGAAATGAATCCATGAAATGCTTGGCAAAATATTGATCCATTATACCAAGGATAAGTATCAGGAAATACATCTATAACACACATTCTTCAATACTCAGGTACCACCACTGTTTGGTAATCTTAGGGACTACTACTAATTAATTCTACCAAACTAGTGTCTCTAAAAAGGTCATCTTTAGAAAGATCCAGTGCTGTGCTGGTTGTCTAAAAAAGAGTTAATAAGTATCAGTTTCTAGTTTCTAATCCTTCAAAGTGAATCTTTAAAGCATATAATTTAACAGAAGGTCTATGTTAATTTTCACCTGGACCTAGTCCATATTCATCTTTGTATAAAACATCAAGGATGAATTTGATGCTCTTCTGCCTCCAGTTCTTTAATACACTCTTTTTGTGGGAAATGGTTGTTTCAAAGCCAAAAGTTGAGTTTAAAATAATAAATAAAACAGGGGTATCCACTGAGACACAGAAAAGTATGTGTGTCTATCTAAGAAGACCATTTCACTGTATAAATCTAAGGCCTTAGATACTGTCTTGACCTAGACAAAGCCAAGTCATAAATTAATTTTGAGGAAAAATCAGTCTCTACAAATTTAAAGTGAGACATTGTGCTCACTTCACCTTCTGTGTTTGGATTTTGCCCATCTTATATCTGTGCAGGCCCTGTGCACTCTTTCACTGTCTCTGTGAGTTAGTCTGTGTATCAGCCCTGTTGTATCTGGAAGACACAGTTTCCTTGGAGTCATCTATCAACTCTGGCTCTTACAATCTTTCTGCCTCCTCCTCTGCATAGATTCTTTCATTTATACCAGGTTGAAAAGATAAAGGAGATAGCAAACTAGCACAGAGATTTATACTAATTGGGGGGAGAATCAATGTAGAATAAATAGAATGTACCTCAGAAAGAAAAAAA